>VYZX01014686.1:26509-55441 GCA_013401335.1 Brachypteracias leptosomus
TTCATGGCAAAAAAGCCACTGCAAAACTTATATCTAGTGTTATTATGGACTTTTTTAAAGTATGTGACTGGACTAGTGGTTCCAGATTAGGATCAGGCCTAAGAGCTGGGTGGTTTTTTCTTGTCAGGTTCCCTTCTGTTTCTTCTACTTTTAATAGGCAGTATTGTATTCCAGTTAATAATGTAGTATTTCAGAAAAACAGATAGATCCTTGTGTGGATTTCTCCAAAACATACCTTCAAGAGACCCTGAGGATCACTGCCATTGACATATATTCTCTGGGTTTCCCCAAGAGCTACCTCTCAACTCATGACATCTTGCAGTTATAAAATAAAAGTAGCCTTATTATTCCATGAGGTTTGGACACCAAGAAGGGTGCAAAGCTGGAGAGGTTACTGCTCTCCTCAGTCAGTGCCTCACTTGACAGGCATCCGATAAATCCTACTGGGCTTGTCACCATGCAAAAACCTACTAATGGTATCAAAAGCAGTGTAATGTCTTATATTATTGCACAAAGTCCATTATAACCACACCAGCTCAGCTGCCAGTGCTCTATACATACTCATCTTCAGAACAAAAACACCACTGACTTTGGGAAGTACAGGAGGATTTCCCCATACAAAAGTCCACAAAGACATTGTTCCCACCTTATTCCAGGACTATTGCAGAATACTCTAAGATTCCTGTTCAACAAAGCATATAAACACACCTCTAAATGAAAGCACCACGATGGTTTCTTGCAGTAAGTGAGGTGATTAAGGGATTTCTGAGCTTTTCCAGTTAAGGCACGAGGCCATCAGCTGCTGACAGGTGGATGGATGAGCACCACTGCATGAAAATGCAGAGTTTTTTTACCCAGTTTGTTGGAAAGGCAATGTATCTATTAAATGCTTTATCATTAGCTTATGTCTCTTCTGCCTCTGATGATGAATTATATGGGATGGACATGTTCCTCCCTCAAAATTTCAAAATTTCATAAGGTGATAACATGCTCAGCAAAAGAGCAGCACCCAGATGGCATTCAGTAAAAACTTCATGCTCATGGCTACACGAAGTTCCAAAAGCCATAAGACAGATTTATTAGGGACAGCTTCATTATCTAATTACTACATCCAATAATTGTACATCTTCAATCGTCAGGAACAATTGTATTTTTTTTTCTGTTTTTCNTATGGCTTTCTGCTTGTTACATGACCTGCCAATTTCCCATTTCTTTTCCTCTCCCACTACCTGAAGACAACGCTTGGAGTTCCACAGGTAGAGAGAGGAGAAATTTAGACTTTATTCTGAATACATTCAGCATGTACTCTCTGTTTGCTGGGATAGTGCCCCAGGTCTTCAGACATAAAACTGCATCAGTGATGTGTCCAAAGAAGATTAAAAACAGGAGAATGATTAGGAGAATGCATGATTATTTTTCTGTTCCTTGCTGGTGCCGGTACCAGGGTTGTGCGGTAGTTAATGGTGTGATGTAAGAAGTATAATTAATTTCATAATTTCAAGATAAGCAAAGTAGTATGTACAAATTGGAAATGAATATCAAAAAAAACCCCAATTCATCATGCAGAAAAAATATCCTGAAAGTATCACAACTAAGAAGAAACACAAACTGAGAAGAAAAAGACCAGTTCTCTCAGGAATCAGAGTGTGAAGGTAATAACAAGGGAAAAAATGGCAAAGATACTGAGAACTCTTTTCCACCTTATAAGTAAAGACTATGGACATTTGCTTAAAATTCATATCAGATGCCCACAGATGGGAGGTAAAGCATTAGAAAGATCATTAATAATGTGTGAAGATGCTTATTCTGAAATGTATAAAGCATGTGTGTGGAAGAAGAAGGAAAGGAGTGAAAACACAAGGGAACAATTCTATAAGCTCTCAGGTCCAAGTCAAAAGATATTTCAGTGGGACTCAAAATTTCAAAACCTGTCCAATTAGAAGCACCATGGAAAGAAGAGACCCAAGAGATGCTACTTTTCCAAGGGTAAATGTATCACATCATAGCTTACCATTGCCATGGGGAGGGATGGAGAATCTCATAACAAATCAGGAACTTATTGAGCCAATTTAAGGTCTCTATGATAGATTCATGGCTTGGGAGCCTCAGCAAGCTCAGGGGTATATTGCAGCATCAAATATCTAAGCACACATTTCTAAAGAGTTCCATGTCAAAAGGTAAAAGCATAACAGGTGATAGAATTCAGGCTAACAAAGAGAATTGTCTGTTTTGGCACAAAAGGTATGTGAATAATTCATTGTCAAACAGCCATCATATACCATCACTTACATACCACAGCTGGATAATTAAAAAAAGTGGGTTTTCTTCCTAAAAAACAACAGCAACAAAAAAAACAATCACGAAACAACCAAAAAAACAATGAGGAATGGACAAGAGGAGAGTAAGAGGGAATTAAAATTTTAGTCAAATAAAAAAAAATTAAAAGCCTGATTTGGCTTCTAGATCTTTGAAATGAACAAAACAAAACAAAAAGCAATAATTGCCTTCTTTAAAAGCATACACTCATCAAATTAATTTCAGCATTTCCATGTAAATGAAAGTGGAATGTTTTATTTTGAAAACATTCAAAAGAAAATTTTTGACCTTGAAATATCAGGTTTGTTTTCAGATCAAAATATTTTTGCTAAAGATGGTGTGAATTAATCAGTTATTGTTCTAAGATATCTATTAAAAAAGAAAGTTATAGAAAATGGAATATTAGACCCCTAAATTTTACCCATGACAGAGTACAGCCTGATGTCTATATTCAGGTCTATATACTTCAAGCAGTCTGCTTGGCAACCTAATATAAAACAAATGGTATTTTTTTACACATTTCAGAATTAGAGAAGGGATACATTCAAACCGAGACATATCAGCAAGGCTCAAGTTATTGGCAGAGTGATGAAGTTGCATGCTCTCAAGGTGTAGGTAACATACAGAAAAGGGAAAAAACCTGCAGATTTGCTAAGTACTCTGGGTACACATGAACAAAATATTTTGTAAGAGCTAGTGATTAGAAATGATGGGTTTAGAAGTTAATTTTATTTCAGTAAATGGAGTTCTGAATTTAAAAAAAAAAAATCATTTAACCTTAAAAAACCTTGCCACTGACAAAAGAATCCTAAATGAAAAAGCTTGTCTCCTTTGTTACTAAGAAGCAAAGTACTTTCAATTTGCAAAGATTGAAGTGAAAACTCAAAAAAATGGAACACAAATTCACAAAGTATGTGATTCTCCCAGGAAAAGAAGGATTTTTTTATTCAACTCTTGAAAGCATCCCAATATTAAAGGAACTAGGAAATTAACATATTGCTCTATGTCACATCAATGACTGAAAAATCAGTAAAAAACCTTGTTCCTACAGATTGCATTTTCATGGCAANCTCTAAATGAAAGCACCACGATGGTTTCTTGCAGTAAGTGAGGTGATTAAGGGATTTCTGAGCTTTTCCAGTTAAGGCACGAGGCCATCAGCTGCTGACAGGTGGATGGATGAGCACCACTGCATGAAAATGCAGAGTTTTTTTACCCAGTTTGTTGGAAAGGCAATGTATCTATTAAATGCTTTATCATTAGCTTATGTCTCTTCTGCCTCTGATGATGAATTATATGGGATGGACATGTTCCTCCCTCAAAATTTCAAAATTTCATAAGGTGATAACATGCTCAGCAAAAGAGCAGCACCCAGATGGCATTCAGTAAAAACTTCATGCTCATGGCTACACGAAGTTCCAAAAGCCATAAGACAGATTTATTAGGGACAGCTTCATTATCTAATTACTACATCCAATAATTGTACATCTTCAATCGTCAGGAACAATTGTATTTTTTTTTCTGTTTTTCCCAGTCCTGATATCTGCAGTACTGCCAAAACCTATGGCGTGCATTCAAAAGCTTATTTATTTATGCATATGGCTTGCATATCTCAAGGCTAGATGCATAAATTTTTAAGAGCTGACATGCTCTTCAGGGAAAAAAAGTTCCCCCTCTGAATTATTCTATTCACTCTGCAGCTATCCACTGCTACCCCTTGTTTATCTGCTCATTACTGTGAGTGAAAATGAGTTTGTCAGGAGAAATATAATTTAAAGAATGAGAACATGAACATAGAGAGCATCTCGATAACTCAGTAAATATACTTTTTTTCTTTAAACCAAGAGATAAACCTTTTTCTCCTAACTTACTTTTAAAAAGGAACACTTTTCAAAGCTTTTGTGGAAAAAATCAGAACAATTTTTACACGAATGTTCTGGAAGCTGTTTTGCCTTGCTGTACATGGGCTTTGCATTCCAGGTGAAGAAGAAAGAATCATCAGAATAATAACCTCTGAGGAGGTTCAGTATTTTATAATTTTAACCTGTTCCAACCCTGAAGTGTAGGTCAAATAATTTGTTATTTGGAGGAATGTCTATGACCCTTCACAAATTCTAGGAAATCAAAACCTTTGTAAATCGACATAGATTTTAGTGTGACTGTGCATGGTAGGGAAGGGGAATGATACCACAGATCACTCTTTGAGCAAATTTTGCTGCCCAAAGTAACACCTTAAGAGTTCCACCATTTTGTGATATACTTTATCCCCTTCCCCTACCAAAGTGGCTCTAAAAGGGCCCATAGAGAGCTGACAATGGATCTCACCAGCCACCTGCAGCCCTGGCCCTCCCTAAAGGGACATGATTACGCACTGAGATGGGTACAGGCAGCTAGCAACATCAGGAGCTGGTTCTGGGAGCAGAAGGGAGAGGTGTCATCATCTCCAAGAGAAGTTTTATCTCAAGCAGCAAAAGAAGTCTCCTTAGGTGAGATACAGTAAGTTGGATCAAGTTATTTTCCCTAGGACATGCTGAGGAACAAGTGCTATACCCTGTCTTTCGGCACAGCTCTGCCCATCTGCTCCAGCAGATTCCTCACCTCTGGTCTTCCAATTTCAAGACCAACAGCAGCAGCAAGTGTTGAAATAACACAAAAGAAAAGAAGAGATTTTATACATCATCAAGATAAACTAAGCCCTAAATTATGCTGACTTGCACCCAGAAGCAGATGGAAATGCATTTAATCTGTTCATTGCACCCAACTCCATCACCTCTCTCAGCTGAAATTTGAAGTGATCCTTAGAATCCAAAAAAATCACCTCTCCCCAACTTGCTGACCAACAAATTAGAAAGGAGACACTGTCCTGCACTTGGCTTACATTATGTTTCTGCTGTTATGCACATCATGGCAGCACTAGTCCCTGTCTAGATCAAGTTGTTTCTTTGTCAAAGCCAGGAGATTTCCATGTAAGGTGCTGTGCAAATGTGCTGGTTGTCTCCATTCCAGCTATTTAACAGCACTCCCTGGATGCCTGCATTTCTTTCAATGACTCCTTCATTTTGCCATGAAACTTTTTTCACCCCATTAACTGCCCTACATGTATCATCAGCACATGTCTGCTGACACTAGCCTCAGGCTAGCACCTCAGGCTACCCTTTCTAACTGATTTAATACCCTTTCCTAGGGAGCGAAGCCAACCATACCCACTTGCCTCACAAGGGGAAAGGTGTGGATGGATACCATGGTAAAATATATGTGGTGTAATTTGCAGTGACTTGTGTGTCTGAAGCTGTATGGGACAAGACCTGTTTAGTCTGGAGAAGAGGAGACCTCATTGCTCTCTACAACTACCTAAAAGGAGGTTTTAGTGAGGCTGGTGTTGGGCTCTTCTCCCAAGTAACTAATGATAGGACAAGAGGTGATGGCCTCAAGTTGCACCAGGGGAGGTTTAGATTGGATATTAGAAAGAAGTTCTTTACTGGAAGAGTGGTCAGGCACTGGACCAGGCTGCCCAGGGAGGTGGTGGAGTCACCATCCCTGGAGGGGTTCAACAAACGAGTAGATGTGACACTTCGAGACATGGTTTAGGGGTCAGGGAGATGTTGGATGAAGGTTGGACTTGATGATCCTGGAGGTCCTTTCCAACCTAAATGATTCTATGATTGGGGCAGATAAACCTAAGTCTGTCAACTAGAAAGATTCTCATGTCTAAACCAAGTGGTCTAAGTCATGATACTGGCTGAGATGGACTCACGTCTAAACCTGGCTGGTAATTTCTGCTTTCCTAAATTTACAGCTCCAACAAAAGGCTGATGGACATGACTGTATCAGCCTGAGCTGAATTTAAGTGCATGAAGTCTTTCTGGTTTGTTTTTTTTTGCCTTTGTGTTTGTTTTTCTACAATTTTGCTGCCAATTTCATGCCCAGCCAGACAAACCAACCGAGATTTTTTTTGTTGCAAGGTAAGGCAAGTCAATAAACAGACAACAAGTTAAGAGGAAAATATACCCTAAATGACACCTCCTTTTCCTCTGGCTTCATTATCCTAGTGCTCCCCCTCAGCTTCTGTGACTGCAGTGTTGCTCATCTCACAAACAGACTATAAAATCCTTTAGGTTAGGACCTTCCTTTCTCTCACTTCATAAAAACACCAGCCAGACCAGCAACACTAGACAAATACAATAAAATAATGATGATAATAGATGATAATAACAATTAAAAATTCATATCCCCTCTAGACACGAGATCAGGAGATATTCACAGCTTCCCAATTTGACTCAGAAGGGACGAGAAGGAGCTGTAGCAACAGAGAAAAGCAAGGCAGAGAGCCATGATTGGGGGGGGAAAGCAACAACAACAACAAAAAGAAAAACAAAGACGAGTTCAAGGAATCCCTGGAGAACTCCAGCTTTTGAAGTTGCTTGCATGCACTCGCAGCGAGGAGCCTGTGACAGCTGCTGCCGTGTGTTTGATACCCTCCCGGCTCCACTTCTGTCATTGCCTGAGCTATCCTGTCATCAGCCAGCACAGAAATAGAGCGTGCCTTACCCCAGGTCCCATCTTCCTTCCTCAGAAAGTCAAAGCCTATTCGTAGATCAGAGCTGTTCCAAAAGCAAGGATGAAGAAACAGACACACTGTCAAAGCAGGATTCTGGGCTTTTCCTCTTGCTTTGCTGATGCTGTAAGAATTGGGCAAACATTGCCAGATGAAAAACATTTTTTTTTTTCCCCTTTTCATTTTCTTAACTAAAAATCAACTTAAAGTGCAGATTCTGCAACTTGGAGATATTAAGCAAATTATTTTATTTTTTACTAAGTTCCTCAGGTTTTGAAAGGGCAAAAAAATCTGTAAAACTGAAAAATTATACTATAGAATTCTGTAATGTTTTTATGCCTTGTCTATATTGCTAGACTAAGTGGCTGCTAACAGATAGAATCATAGAATTGTCAGGGTTGGAAGGGACCTTAAAGATCATTCAGTTCCACCCCCCCTGCCATGGGCAGGGACCCCTCCCACTAGAGCAGGTTGCTCACAGTCCCATCCAGCCTGCCCTTCAAAATTTCCAGGGATGGGGCTTCCACCACCCCTCTGGGCAACCTGTGCCAGTGTCTCACCACCCTCATGGGGAAGAACTTCTTCCTAAAGACTCATCTGAGTCTACCCACCACTAGTTTTGAGCCATTCCCCCTAGTCCTACCACTACCCGACATCCTAAAAGTCCTTCCCCAGCTTTCTCATAGGCCCCCTTCAGATACTGGAGATACAGAATTATGTTTGCACTCTAAGTAATCTTCTTACATCTCACTGGTTGCTTTCTACTTCATGTAGGGACATGGTCAGAGGTTTCTGACTTATTATTGTCATTGCCTGTCCAGATGTGCTCCTCTCCCCTTTCACCTTTAAAGCTCAAACAGTGATCCCAGCAGGAAATGGGAGCAGTTGTTGGAGTGGGTTTCTTGTTTTGTTTTGGGGTTGGTTGTTTAGGTTTTCCTCCAAAACCAGGAATTGTCCTGTAAGTCAGAAATGCCTCCTGGAAGGCAGATGTAAATTCACATATCTGGGAGATGGTCAGAATGTATATCCTCTTTTCCATCCATCAAATTCTGAGCTACCAACCACTAACACTGGCACTTTCCTGTAATTTTTTTTATTGCTGCATAAATACTCATCATTAATGAGATTTTTATTTTCATATCAAGCCTATTTCACACTTAGCAGTCACTCACACAACTCCAGAAATTCTTAATTTAAGGGAACAGTTGCGTTTCCAGTGCAGTTAGAATGCCAAAGTTAGAGATTCAGGATTTACAAAAAGAAAAAAAAAGCAAAATCCAAACTGTCTAATTCCCACTATAAGTTTTGAAAAATATCCTTTGTAAAATCAGGACATTTTCGCTGCATTAAAAATGTTAGCAAAGCTCTAGTATTTTAAGACTTTGGTTTGTAGGTTGTTAAGAAATATGCTCACGTATATAAGCAGCCCTAGTAGTATAAATCAAGTATATGTAACATTAACCAAACTGGGAACTTATACTCTACAACATTTCACTGAATGCACAAGAAAGGACAATATCCAGGCAAAACAAATAATTTCTTAACTATTTTTCTGTGTATATCTAAGGAATCATCAGATTAATAAAAAAACCCAAACAGCAGAGTGTCTACAGGGTTTATGTCCCCATAAAAAATGTTTGAGAGTCTAATTTCTTTTGTTATGACAAAAGCAGTTGTTATTAAACAATTGCAATTTGACTTTATGCTTTCAAGAGGAGCACTTATGCACAGAGCTAGTGTGCTGCAGAACTCTTGTTAGCTTTGCTGAAGTATGCATGCATAATATATAGTTGCTGGGAGTGAAACAGAGCTGCTGAACTAAACAGGTGGGAAAGAATTGGAAAGAAGTGAGGGAGAAAGACTAAAGTGTCTTTAAATGTTGTCAAAGATATGTCAAAAGCCTCTACATATATATATAAATATGTAATACTCTTGGTTGTAGCAAAGTTTTGTGTCATTAAAGGTAGATTTAGAAAAATAAACTTGTTAGTGAAAAAATCTACCTTCTCCTCTTAGAAACTAA
Source organism: Brachypteracias leptosomus (assembly GCA_013401335.1). Classification (NCBI taxonomy): domain Eukaryota; kingdom Metazoa; phylum Chordata; class Aves; order Coraciiformes; family Brachypteraciidae; genus Brachypteracias; species Brachypteracias leptosomus. The sequence continues at coordinate 35,404 of VYZX01014686.1, forward strand.
ATTCTGATAATCCACCCTATGCTACTGTTAATTCATCAGGGTGTCACAAGCATCTTTTAGGAAATTTGCCAGTGTTTGAAGAATTTTATTTGTTGGGCCCTTCCTTTTCTTCCACAATTCCTTATTTACCTCTATTTTCCTCTCAGAAGTCCAATTTCTAATTCCCAGTCAGGGCACAGATTGGTGCAAAGGAAATGTTTGTGAAAGACAAGATACCATCCTTGCCAGCCACAACTTCACTTACTTGTATTTTTCCTTCTAATTTCTTTTTAGCCTTTGGTATGTTTTCTTACAAGCATATGAAATCCTTACAACCTCTTGGAGCTGTACACACACATGCACTTTGGCAATCAGTCCATGCTGCCCTACAGCTATTGACCTACCAGTCCTGTCCTCCTCTGTGCTGCCCTTTCCACCCCTCCTCTTCTCTCCACTGGGAAGGAAACACCAGTGGACTGGGTACCAGGGGAGCTCATGGAGGATTATAACCTTGAGAAGGGCAGATTCTCCCCCAGAGAGGAACAGACAGGTGGTAACTTTATTGGAATGGCAGCATCACAGTCATGAGCAGTCATTAACAGACATTGAAAAAAATATATATTTTACCCAATACCTTTGAGGCTAAGGCACTCAGTAGAGACATAAACACAAGGCTGCTGAGAAATAGTAGGCTATAGACTATTCTGGAATGGGCTTCTTATTCCCCATGAAAATTGTTATCTTTTACATAAACACATGCCACAATTTTAATTGAAATGGGGGGGAAAAAAAAGTGTCTCCCTTCTAAGATGAGTGATTTTGTTGTTTCAAGAAGTTCATTTGCCATTGTCTTCCAAGGGAGAATGAGATTAAATTTTCTCTCCTAAGTAGCTGTAGTTGGAAAACTTTATTCACTGAAGGACCTCTTACATTTATTTTAAACTTTAACCATTTATGACTTTTTAGATTTCTAGATACCAGTCGTTGACACAACACCTCTATTTATTTTATTTTTTATTTTGATGGAGGATGCAGAAAAACAAGGAAAAAAAATCAAGTTAAGAAGAGTAGCACGATACTAGAAAGGTAGAAGATGACTCAGAGACATTTCTTAAAAGGCTGGGTAAAAAAAGGTGTGATTGTAAGATTCAGAGAGCTCAATCTGCTTAACTGATCAGAAGAGCAAGAGGTGACTTGGTTGAAATATGTAATCTACATGGAGAAGAAGTATGATGCATAAAGAACACTTTAGTCTTTTGGTGAAAGGTATGACCAGAGCCTAGAAACTGAAATCAGATAAGGAACAGTGAGAAATTTGCTACATACAAGCCTGACAAAGAGATTGACCAAGAAACTCTTGAGGAAAAGCCCTTCATCATCTCTTCAAAGCCATGATTTGATTGTCTTTCCTTAACCAAATCTTACTTTATGCTCTGAAATTGTCTGTTACAAAAAGAACTGGGTGGAATTTAATGTCTTGTGATATAAGAACCCAGACATATACATCTCAGTCTCTTCTAGCCTAGACAAATCTGGGACTTATTTCAAAGAGGAGTAAACTAAGCATTGGAAAATACAATTTCATCCAGCATTATCAATCCTGCAGATTGGGATAGCTGACATTGTGAAGATCAGTTCCATTGCTCAAGGCCTTGGCATTGCAAGAACATGGCTGAAAACACAGCAATTTTACGAGAGTATATCACTTTCCATTTCTTGAAGCCCCAGGATATAATCAACCAAGATGTCATTTATTGATTTTTTAAAAACTATTCATGGTGATAATGTGATCTAACTAGAGTACCCTCTCACGTTTCTAGATATCAAACTACATTGAAAATTAGATGGTAAAATTTGCAAGCTGTAAGTTACTACTGATTTCCCACCCCTCAAAAAAAGAAAAATCAGAGAGAAGTGATGCACTTCTGAATGACTCTCATTTGACCACCTACATGGTAGAGGGGAACAACTGCTTAACAGCACATTGAAAAAAAAATTATAAAATACCCAGTTCATTAAAAAAATAAGAATAGCATGTCCAGCTGGAAATGGAGCAGTAATATAGCTAGAGACAATGCAGACACAAATTGGAGCAACCTGTTATTAAGAAATAAGTTGAGAATTTTCAAGCTGCTTTTTTTTTTTTTTCCCCCACACAGAATAACAAGAGATGAAGAAAAGCCTAAATTATTTAGACTGCCTCCAGGCTATGTATGGGGAGCACTATTTTAAAAAGCTCAGGTTTGTGCTCTGGGATTTTATTGAAAGGACAAAATAAAACCCAGTACTCTGGCTGGTAGCTCATTAGTTGCAGTCCAGGATGTGGGCCAGTACCTGTGACCTGATGATTTATTAGGGAGCACTATGGAAATGCTGGAGACCTGCCATGAGTTTGCAATATAATGTGGAGCTACCTGCTGCACCCACATCCCTCCCTCTGGGTTCCATCTACCCAAAAACTAATATCAAGCTTTGTGGTAAAAAAAATAAAAATGCTGAGGCTGCAGGGGAGGTTGCACGGAGGAGGGCAGCATTCCAGAGGGCCAAATTAATTTCCCTAGGGATCTCCTGCTTATAAAATCCCATAAACAAAATGTCACTTTTCATTCGCTGAGCCACTTTGATTGCTAACAGCAAACACATGCCTTGCTTTGGCATAAAGCTCTGAACCATCAAATTAAATAATGTTGGGTTGTTGGTCGAGTATTTTTTTTTTTTTCCTAACAATCTGTCTCACACATTCCTTGGCTGCCTTTAAAAGTCACTTGTAAAGTTTCACACTTGCATGCTGTGAACAGCAAAGCTGGAAAGCTCCGTGTCTCCGAGGATCAATAAGCTTTGAGTCGCTTTGGTTCAAACAGGGTGAAACAAGTCCAGCAATTGACAGCTGCCATCTCATGGTGATTGCAGGAAGTGAAAAGAAAGGTCTCCAGATGATTTCTGGTGGTTGAGTGGGAGCATCACATGAAGGTTTGATAGAATTACACATTGCTTACACTTGAAGCTATCAGGAAAATTACAGGAAGAAATTACACGCGAAATATTGTGGGGTCACTACCTGTATAACAACAAAACTGGATCCTAACATGTTATAATACCAGAGTGTTCCTTAGTGTCAGCACCCAGCTATCTTCAAAAGTGTGTACTAATGCCAGATGAAATAGTATATCAAGAGATAGGGTTGACAAAGCTCATATCTGTACTAAAAACCTGACTTGCAGAGGAAAAAAATCACAATATAGTCACCCTGCCAGAGTGAGTTCCTGCAGCAGACAACTGGTCAGGCAAAATAATTCTTAAAAGAATAAAGAATAGTTAGCGTGTGAGGTGCTGTTGGAAACCAGAAGTTTCTGGGAAAAGAGAACAGGTTTTGAAGAATTTCTTCAAAGTAAAATAAAAATTCTTAAAAATTCTAATAATTTCAGAAGAATGCTCAGAATAAAATGATTATACTTAGGGGAACATGAATATCCATATCCTTCTGTGGATGTTATGAGAAACATATTCCTGAGACCTCCAGGCCCTAATTATCTCAGAATGCTTTGCTCCAAGAAAGGGAGAAATATCCTGGGCTACACTGGGCTTCTTGTGGGAAGGAAACCAGTCTGGAAACACAGCAACTTCATTTGGAACAGAAGTTAGACTTTTAAACAATTCTAAGAATAATTCTTAGCTGATCAGAACTACAATATACCTTCAGACTAACATGGGGATCCCACTCCTCTCCATGAGCCCAAGCTGTCTCTCATAGAATCATAGAATGACAGGTTGGAAGGGACCTCAGGGATCATCTGGTCCAACCTTTCAAGACAAAAAAATAATAATAATTAAAAAAATATATAGTTTACATGAGATGGTCGAGCTGAGTCTTAAAACTGTCCAATGTAAGGGAATCCACCAGTTCCTTTGGGAGATTTTTCCAATGTTTAATAGTTCTAATTGTGAAGAACCTTCCTCTAGACTCTGATCGGAATCTCCCCAGGAGCAAATTGCATCCATTCCCCCTTGTTTTTCCCATGTGTCTCCTCCCCAGTTCCCCTTGAAAAGCAGCAGGTGGGTCAGTCTGCTCTGCACAGGCTCTACTGGAGCAGCTGAGAGCCCCTGATTTCAGCTCCAACAAAGCACACATCCCCTCTGCTGCAATAACCACACAGCGATCAAATTACCACTGCTGCCTGTCACACAAATCCATTCATAGAATAAAAGTCATTGGCTGATACAAATCTGCAGTGGCCAAAAAGACACATATCCAGTTCACTTCATGTATTTTCAGTAGGCTTTTTTTTTTTTTTTTTGCTAATGTTCTTAATTAAAAAAAAAAAGTTGTATAGAAGTTGAACAGAGGTAGATGTTGGTATTATTATGTGGACACAAATTACATTGAATGATTCCAATATCTCGCACTAATTACTCCCACCACCTTATCTAGAAATAATTAGTGAACATCCTCCTGAGAATAGCAGCCCTGATTCTTCTCTTTTTTACAATAAAATTACTCAGGTTTCACACCAGTGTAACTAAGCAAAAAATTACCATCATTGCCTACAGTTTTAAAGCTCCTCTAGCCTGCTGAGTGAGCAGAGTTTTCCAATGCAAGATATCCAGAACTGATTTCCTTGGGAATTACAGAGCATAAAACCTGAAGACAGATACACACTTAGCAGTTAGCTCAAGATTACATGTTTGCACTGATAACAGAGAAGTAATAAAAAGGAGACACTTAGCTTAAACTTTGAGCATATGGAATGAGCGTGCATGTGGAGGGGGAGCTCAATTATTTAGAGAAATGGCATTTTCAAAATAGCAAGTGTTTCTTTTTCATGCCCTGGTGATTTTTCCCTGCTACTTGTTTCTTTGACTCATTTTCAGACCCCACCTGCCACTGGAGCAGCAGATAGACCTAGTCAATAAAGCTCTCGGGATCAGCCTGAGAAGCCAGGAAACGTGGGTTCCACCCCTGCTGCAGCCACCTGCCTCTGCAGACAATTGGTCTTCTCCAGCGCTCAACACAAGGAGCTGATTTTGCCAGCCTAGTTCAGCTTCACCTGAGAAAAGTGCACTTACCAAGAAAATAGACTCAGATATATGTAACATCAGCAAAACAATCCAATCTGAAAGGGAGATCTATCAAACCTCTACCACTTCTGACCCGTGAGGCACTTATCTTCCTACACATCACATGGCCCTCCCTGGCGCTTTTTGTGCCCCTTTGTAGCATTGTCAAGAACTGCCTTGCAATGAGGAGCATTGCACTTGACATGAGGAGCCACAAAATTAACCCTGTATCTAAACCATAAGCTGCCATCTTCACTTCTCACTCAGCTAACTGGTTTTTGGGAGCCATCAGTCTCAGTTTTCAGACTACAATTAACTACTCTGGTCTAGCATGGAAGAGAGGAGATAGTGGTGGTGGATCTCCCACCATTAGCTTGGTGGTTAGTGCTGCTGTGCAAAGCAGAGAGCTCCAGGCTCTAACTTGTCCTTCACTTGTGTGAGTTTGAACACACACTCTCTGCATGCATGCTCTAACTACTAGCCTAAAACATATTTCAGTTGAGAGTTTTCTTGCCCATGCTTATCAAAGTAGTGTTGATTTGCTTGGAACTATGGAGATGTTAATGAGTAGGAAGAGAGGGGGTATGTTGCATTAAGCTGAAGATAAAACAGCATCTCTGAACTGAATTCTTCTTCACTGTTTTGAAAAGGTTGGTACCAGCAATTTACCAGCCTCAACAGTGAGTTCTGATATCTGGGCAAACTATTTCTGGATTTCCATTCATGCTGTGTGACAGAATTCCCTCAATTATACTCACACACATTTACATATGAATATACAGGATGTATTCTATATCCTTCTACACCACATATCACAAATGCACCAAGTTTATTCTTTTTCTAGGAAGTCGTATATCTACCTGTCTCAGAGCATCCTTCTCTAAGGTACATCAAGATATGACCTCTCTGCCTTCTTCAGCAAGAGGTGGTTTACAGACATTTGTGTAGTCAGTTTGCTGTGCCTGGCTTCAACCCCCAAAATGATTAATTTTTAGGTAACCTTACAGTTAAACTCCATCTTATCTTTCACTACATCAATGGTAAAAACTTAGCAAATTTAAAGTTACAGGACCTCTGATATCTAGATCGCCTCAGTCTTGGCAAAGGAAATGTAATACAACTGGTTTGGTCAGGAGATCATGCCTGGCCTTTTCCCATCCCAATTCTCCTCTCCCCTCCAAACTAAGCACAATTTCAGATCACCCTCAGAGGACTTAGTAGCAAGAGAGGTCTAATAGCTTATCTCAGCTAGAAAGTAAGAAACTAAGTGACAGAAAAAGTACATGGAATGGACTCTTTTGGGCCTACCTTCTGCAGCTGCATAAATACCGGGGAACAAAATACAACCACCCTGGAGATGGGGAGGAAGATGGCAAACAGGCATCCTGGCATTTCTGGGATATATATGTTACATCAAGACATGCTTTTGAAGTATGAGGGAGCAAACTACAGTTTGTTCTACATTGTCAGTAAATGTAGGTCTAAAATGCTTTGTGGAAATAAAGCCAGCTGGGAGCTTTTTGGAGACACGTGTTGCATTTTCACTGCTATTTGTAGAAATGGGTTATTCAGGCATATTTCTGAATCCAAAATTTGTGATTTCCTTCCCCCACCCATTATTCATACAAAGTTTCTTGACGTTTCAAATTGGAAGGGGAAACTTTGTCTCAGCTTTGTTTTCAAATAGTAGAGCTGAAGTACGAACAGGAAAGGGTTAGAAACAGGATGTTTTAGAGATGTTGGAACAAGCATTTTGCATGTTTGTTTCAAACTGAACATTTTAAAAATCTTACGTCACGACAGGAAAAAAATTGAGGACTCAAGATTTTGATATTGTAAAGCAATTTCCCCTCCTAATTCCACTGAGCCAACTGTTCACGATACAGCAGCTACTTTATGCTTTTCCCTGGCACTCCTCCCACATCCAAACTCAAATAAAGAGAATGAGGTTCAAACCTTTCCTAAACATGCATTTTTCTACTACATATCTAATGCAACAAGTGTCTTGGAAGACTGTATTGACCTTAGTTTTCAAACCAAATGAAGAACATCACAAATGTCTTTTGCTGAGGTCCTCTGGTTGTCACCACACACCCAGTTTTGAGTAATAGTACTTTGCAGCCACACAGACTCTAGAAGGATTATACCATTGATGGTCTTTTCTTCTTCCCACTCCCATAATGTTTTTGATGTTGACCCTCCCCAACAAGGGAAAGAAAGGCACAAAATATCCCAAACATTTAAACCACAAAGTAAAAATTCAGGACCTTATCCCAGTAGCCTCCAGGATGTGAGATTCAATGCCAAACCAGCAGTAGTTTTCAGTCCTAAAATGCTCCAGTTAAAAGCAAGAAAGAAATTTTTAACTGGCCTTTCTCCTGCTTGACATTTCTCAGCAGGCTTCAGCTGCACTTTGAGGACTAAAGCAGAGCAAGTAGCTTTTAGCCCTATCTTTTATAGCTAATTGTCCCTAAGGCATCTCCAAGGGTTCCCAGGTGTCAGCTTTTTGTGGTGTTTATGCAACTCCCAGAAGAAAGCAAGCAAAGACACTAAAATAGGAAAGTTCTTCAACAGATATATACTTAAAATGGAAGCTTAAAAAGTCAGCAAGGCATGATGATCATTAATTTTCCATGTATATCACGTTTACTCACTGAATTATACAACGTGATAGCATTGTAAGCGGAAAAAGCTTCTTATATATAAGGATTTAAAAAGTTCCTCCAATTTCTCCAATCACACAATGACCTCTAATTGGCACTTAAAATCCTTTAACCTCCAATTAAACTATATTTTTAAAGCCCTTGAGAGTGGTGGGGTTTTGTGGGGCTTTTTTTTTTGGTGGTGGTTGGGTTTTTTTTCCTTTCTCTCTTGACATTCCTCTAAGAAGCTGATGTGGAGGGTTTTTGTCTAAAACAGGTCACCACACTTTGTAGGAAACAATCTTCTGCTGCCTAGAAGGGGAAAGTTTCCTTTCAAATCACTGTAGGTGAACTCACCATGCCAGCAGAAAATATGGCCACAGATCTGGTTCTCAACTGGTATTTCAATCTCATGGTTTGGTTTTTAAGTCCCTCCAGTGGTGTCCCAGTGGAGGGTGGTGCTGGGGATCTCCCTGAAGGAGGAAGAGCTGGACACCCTGAACCCACACTTCATTGCAGCTGATTATGCCATCACCCAATAACCTTCAGGGTACCCAAGGACACGTACCTGTCAAGCTTTCACCAAGAAGAAAATTCATATTTACCAATTTGAGGCACTTTGAAATTCTCTGGGACTAATAGACGTTGACTAAAGTTTTTAGAAGGTAAGTTTTGGACAAGTTTGGTATTTCTATGACAGATGACTTGGGAAACCCTGTTATTGTAGGGATAGTCAAATGTCTCGTCCCAAAATTTAGGACTTCCCACCATTATCCCACCACCTCCCTTGGAGTTTTCCTCATAGATCTTGATTACCAGGGCAGACCTCTCTCACTCTGCTGTCAGCTTGGGAATGAGATTTTTGCAGCTTAATAAAACTATTCAGTCAAATCCTAGATGGTATCTGACCTACAGCAAGATGTCTTTGTAGAGGCAATCATTATCTTTGTCAATAGCTTCCACGGTTATATGCAGAGATGTCCACATAGCATGATGTGACAACTTCTATTTCCATGGAGGAAAACTTAAGGAAGGGAAAAGCAACAAAAAATGGTTTCAGGATTTGTGACACTTAAGGGGAGGTGCTTCCATGTGCTCAGCATCTCACAAATCTACTTGTTTCAGACTAATTAGCAATCTTAGAGCAGTCGTGCTAAGTGGGTGGCAAACTGGAATGCATTGTTTTGCTTTGCTGCCCATATTTCACAGCGCAGAGTTAATGCCTTTTTATTTGTATTTATATTTTTTTTTCTGCTCCCTTGTTTTGTTTTGTAAGTGTTCAGAGTACTGCACAGCATTATGGTACACTATCATTTTTCAAGCCATTAAATGTTAACTTCATTTTCTTGTGTGAATTATGCTTTGCTCTTTTAGTTTTGTAATGAAAAATAAGTACAGGTTATGCAAGCAATAACCCCTGTGTAAGCAGCAGCTATCTTTTTAAACAGTTTATTATGCCACAGTCTGGTACTCCATTAAATATAGATTACAGACTGTTGAATAAATGAATATCAACTAAGCAGCCCCATCCTTCTGTACATATCAATGCAAATAATGAATTGTGGCACCTCATGAAAATGTATAACCCAGAAGAGTGGGTCAAGAAGTAATTACACATTTGTCTTATCTCATGCTTCTTGCTCTCAAAACAGCAAAATATATTTGTGATGGTTAGGGGACACTGAGAAAGCTCTTATGACCCGTTTTTCCTGGGAGGTGAAAAAGTATTCTGTAGATGTATCTAGATTTCCAGGTGTACTTCTTATATCCTTTGAAAATGATGTTTTCATAGTTAAGGGTCTAACTGAAAGATGTGGGCTCATACCTCAGCTCTTCCACAGATTGCCCATGTTACAAATAAAAGTGTAACCAAATGGCTTGGTTTTGGAAATGTAGGTAATTACCAAATTAAATAGGCCAGTGTATGATTTTGGGGTTTACTATATTGTCTACAAAATCTAAGTGTACTCCTGTACTTATAAACATAGAAAATCTGTCTCTTAGCCACAGACATGAAATCTGGATAGAAAACATGACTGTAATACTCTTTAGAAACAGGCAAGATTAAAACTGATATTGATTAGAGATAGCTGAAAGGAAAATTTAGAGACAGGAGTTCAAATTATGTTGCCAAAGTAGACTAACATGTTGCATATGAAACAGATTAAGAACTGGAATGAATTAATCATTAGGTTATCAAAATAATACCGCTAACAGGAGCTGTGTAACAGAAAAAGTTATCTTTAGCTGCTCAGGAGGAATTATCTGCTGATCCCAGCTTAAATAAATGGACTCAGGGAAGAGACTGTATCAGTGAAGGGAAAAAATAAACCAATTAACTTACTTAAATACCTCGTGCCCATATTTTCCATGGCAAGCTCTCAGCTGCTGACAATTGTCACAGCTCCCCTGATTTCAGTGTTGACAAGCCAATTCACCCTGCTTGTGATGGATGAATTTCATGTTAATGTTAAAAAACTAGTAGTAGTCATATTCTTCCAGGAATTTCTAATGGTTCTGCCAGACTCCTGGGGGAAAAGTTCAGCTTTCTAGTATGGGAACAAAAAAAACTTGAAATTTTGGCTTGTAAGTACTTTGTTTATATTTAACTAAAGAAAAAGGCATCAAATATTCTTTTTTGTTTAAAAATATGCTATTCATGCAAATAAACTAGGTAATTACTGGATATACATTTCCTACCCTCCTGCTCCCAGGCAGCTATGGCAATTAATGCCTGGAGTCATGCAAACCTTTAACAGGCCACATCTGTGCAGTACAGGTCATATTTTGACCCAGTTAAACCAGCACTGAGTGCTTTTTAGAAGCTGATTTCCATGTAGGTAGGGAGAAGGGGGGAACAGTGCTTGTTGTTAAATGAGATTGATATTTTTATGTTTCTTTGCAGCACCTGGGCCCCTATCTTCGTGACTAGTGGGGAAAAAACTCCAATTATCTTTTTTTTTTTCTGCCTGTGTCAAATCAAACGTCCCACAAATTGCTCAAAACCCAACACAAAAGCAAAGAATAAAAGAGCAAGCTGGGAGAAAATAAAACATATGACCAATTCTATCAACAATTCCTTGTTGCATATGATGGATTTATTCCTTTCTAGCCTATACAGATACATTGTTATCTAGTGCTGCTCTTAGATAACAGTATTTTATCAAGCCACATATATGGACTGGTACAAAGCCATGAGGTTCATGACAATTTATGGCTCAAACTGAACCAGTGCTCTTATTCATCAGAAGAACACAAAAGATGAGTTTAAACGTCTTCAAAATTAGCTCCAAGCTATAATTTTTAACCGGTTGTATATGGGGTTTTTGTGAGATTGTATCTTTCTTCTAGGATCTCAAAATTCACTTAAAATTTGAGGGCAATGCCAATACCTCTCTTTGAAAATCAGAAACATTGAAGCACAGAGCAGAAGGACTAAGGTCACACAACATTCCAACTCCATCACTTGTTTTTTCTCTCTCCAGCCTTGCCATGCAGGAGCACCATCATTCAGAACACTGAGCATTGCTCATAGACATGCACAATCAAGGAGCACAAATCAACATCACACATCCCATAGATCTTCCTAGTTATGTTGTTCCCAGGTGATTTTCTACCGACTACATATATCTCCAAATAAACACCATATGCTGGTAAATATTAGTATTCCAAATTTATAGGTATAAAAATGGTGTCAGAATGAAGATAAATTGTTGAAGTAGGAAAATAGAGTGATTCTCTATACCAGAATGAAAAAGTATCAACCTAATTTTCATTTTTTCTCCATCTTCACAGTAAGCACATATATATAGTATGTATACAGAGAAACCCATATATCGTTATATTTGCACATGTGAAAAAATATATATGCTTATTTCCTGAAGAAGTGAAGAAGCACTTCTTGTTCTTCAGAAACCCTACTTAAAGCTTGTTATTTTTCAGTGTTGTTCATAGAAAGTGCTTGCAGTTACACTTGGACCCTCAATGATGTAATGTGTGCAACTGCAGACAGGATGAGTTCACTGGTGAAGAGATAATACTGAAATTCCAAGGGTGGGGGATTATGGCAGGAGAAGGGTGGTAATTTCATTAATCACTTTTCAAGTCAGTATTGTGAAATAAAACCTAGCACAAAGTACAAGCTAGGGTCTTCCCCCATATAGACATAAGGCCAGTGACATTGTATATTTATCTTACGAGTCACTTTGTTACCTAAAATACTAAAGTACAAACCCAAGATCAAAAAAAAATACAAACAAAAAACCCCAAACAAAGAACCTATCTAATACACAAGAAAGACTTCTTGTTTTATTAGCTGAAATGCAGAGGTGATTCTGGGAGTATTTAAAATTCAGGAGTGCAATAATTATAAAATGCAGTGAGCAGCAAATCTCCTAACACCAAAGAAGAAATGTGAAAAGTAATGGCTAAATCAATAACACCTTGGACCTGGAGTATGTTTAGTGTGTCTTATGTGAAATATCAATAATTATTTACAGCGTGGAAAGACATTTTTAGTGTTCACAAGATATGCAGAAGATCCACATAATGAGTTATATACTTAGCTGTATACAGGAAAAGTTTAGTTCTATTTTTACACCAGGCTATTGAAAATATCTCCAACAAGCTCCACAAAGTACTGCTGCTGTTTCCAGATCTGCCTGTTCTTGGGGCAGTTGCACCTAACCCAGCCACCTCCTTAGATGCTAGGTTCAGACTCACAGTTCCCACCTCAGGCTTAACCTCCATTCCCTGTTCTGTCCACCCAAGAACAAGTTCCCTTATATTAAGACCTAAATCTTAATATTTGAGTTGAGTTGATAAGAGGGTCAATGTTTTCTCAACCCTCAAGTCTGCAATCAATGTCCAGGTACAGATTTCAATTGACCAGACCTCTGTCAGTTTGTCACCTGATCATGATGGGGCTCTGAGCAGCCTGCCCTAGGTAGAAATGTCCCTACTTGCATAGGGAGGTTGGACAAGATGACCTCTGGAGGTCCTTTCTAGCCTAAAATATTCTATGATATATTTCTTATCTCTATTTTCCTAGGCTCATCGTCATAGTGTGGATCACATGTCTAAGACTGATCACCATATGTTATCTATGTGCTCCAAAGACATTATGTGGCATATCTGCTCCAAAGCAGCACCTTGATAAAAAGAATAAGTGGTGGTGGTCACCTTGTCAGTCTGTTCCCATTGCCTTTGGAAATCAATGGGAGGGAAGTGTCAATCTGAGCCAAATCTAATGTGAGTTTGGCCAGAAATTTCCTAATGTCCCTCTGGGGACAAACCACTTTAGTACCTACAAATTAGACTGAACACAACATATGCAATACAACAAGTATTTTCCATCTCATTTTCAATTCCATATTCCAGACCACACTTCAGATGTTCCATACTGACATGATTGTGGTGTGGTGCCCAGAGGCACAAATCATCCTTTAGGCTCTCCTGTGCTAAGAGTTATTCAAACATTCAGAGGGCCTTTTCCCACACAGCTTAGGAGCCTAGAATACAAGCACTGTGCACAGGCTGGAAAAATATGGTTACAGTCACATCCATAAAGTTTGATATATTGATACTTCATGTTTTATATAAATGACAGAAAAATAAATGTAAGTGCCAATAAACTTAATCTGCTATTAATCAAGCTCTTATTTGTTTCCCAATTTTATAGCAGAGGGGACACTAGAGGAGCGGTTTGCATTAAAAAATAAAGCTCCTGGTAGACTTATAGAATCATTTTGGTTGGAAGAGACCTTTAAGATCATCAGCTCCAGCTGTTAACTCAGCACTGTCAGGTCACCACTGTGCTGCCAGCTCTCTTCTTCCTCAGGCCAACACCAAACTCAGCAACATCCCCTCAGCTTACCTTCAGCTTTTATTCTTCATCTGTTTGCTCTTCTCCATCTGGAATCAGCCAAGGGGGAACACACCACTGAGAGAGAGCTCAGCAAGCTGCCCCCAACAAAAAGCTCCCCCAACTGGCCCCAACAGGAACTCTCTTTCACAGAACTCTCTTCAAACTAATCAACTCCTTGTTGCTTCTCTCCAACTGGTCAGTTCCTGGTTGATATCTCTCTAGCCTCACCCACCACCCCAACCACAATCACCTGGGGGCAGGCAGGGCCTCACACAGCTGGGCCAGGTTCTGTCTATGGGGCCTGAAACCACTTGGGGTACAAAACATTCTGCTGGGTTGTGACTCATCCATAGGCCAACTCCAACTCGGGGTCCACAGCCCAGGCCCCTGCACTTCAACCACTAAATCATATCTGTCAGCATCACATCTACATGTCTTTTAAATATCTCCTGGAATGGTGACTCCACCTCTTCTTAGGTGGCCTCTTCCAATGCTTTACAACCCTTTCTATGAAAAAATTTTTCCTAATATTCAACTGAAACCTCCCCTGGTGTCACTGCAGGCTGATTCCTCTTTTAACATGTACTCTCATGTTGCAAGAGATGAAAAGTTTATTGTCTTTTAACAAAGATCTATGATGCTAGAATTGTAATGAAGTTAAGCAACATGATTTGATAACCCAGGACTATCTATATGCTTAGTCTAGAAAAAAATTAATTCACCCTAATTTATGCTCAATGACACCTGAAAGAAGTTTTCTTCCATTTTATTTGGCACATGTAACAGTTGCTGAGCTAGCCAGAATTCCTTTAAATTAAATATGGTAGAGTTTGGGTGACTAAATGTGAACCCCTGATTGGTATTACAATTTTACTACACAGTTAGCAAAAAACAGAAAGAAACAAATTCTCCCAAGAAACTTTCATAAAGACAGGCCAGAGCCACCCTATCTATAATTTGGCATGGGTGGATTGGAGGCAAAAAATCTAATTATAAATCAAATAGTATTTGAACCAATGAACCCAGAAAATATTTTGTTTTGCATGAAAGGGAAAGCTGGGAACTTTGAAGAAATTTGGTCTTTGTTCTGAGTATTACATGATTAATTAGAGATAAGACATATTTCAAAATGCTTCTTCATTTATTTGCAATTCTCAAGAGTTTATTATTTTAACTCGGTTCTATGAGCAAAGTCTAGCCTGGTAAAAAAGAAACAACCTCCCTTATTTACATAATTTTCTTTCTTTTTGCTGGGGTCCCTTTTTGTGCAGTTTGCTCTGGAGGGTTTTTTGACAGGGGAGAAGGCATATTTAAAGATAAAAGCTATTTTTCTGGTTTATCTATGATCCATAAATGACATATTGACTTGCTTGTTTAAAATGTACAAACAGGATGATTTTATTTTTTTTTAATCTATAATACATATTTCTCTGTTGAATTTTCTTATTATTACACTGGAGTGTTTCTATAATCTTCCCAACTTTCTAAGATTCTATTTAGATACTACAGCATGAGCAAAATTCTGCTGCTATTCTGAGAATTGCAGTCAATGGGAATTTTTGTATCTAAGGTGTCAACAGCTTAATAAATAAGTTTGTTTACAATTCAGGACTTCTGAGTATTCCTGTAACTAATCTTTTTAAATATTGGATCTTTTTAAAATATTCTAATGAATGTTTACTAAGAGCTCTGCTTCATTGTGTGTCTAGCCATGTTACTTTCTTACAGTGCATGACAGCTCAGTGCTTTAAAGGGATTAATTTTCTATGGAATATTAAAAGAAAAATATAATTACACATGAACTGCTTACATAATTTTAAACTAATTACATCACAACTACTATTAAACTATTCCTGCATTATCATAACCCCTCTACTGTTCAGTTGATATTTTATTATCACAAAATACATTTCTCAACAGATACGATTTAAATCATTGTAGAAAATACTGTGGAGAGTGAATACCACTAATTTGCAATTAAAAGGAAAGGTTAAGCCATTTAGGCCAATATTTAATGCTGAGTGTGTACTGATTGCAAAGGCAACAATCCAGGCTGCCTGGAGACTCTTGGACTGAGGTTTAAAGAGCTTGATAGTAGAAATAAGTAACTGTGAGCACTTTGGTTTGACCTCACACGTACTCTATGCTAACATTAGGAGATCACAGACCAACCATTGAGATTTTCTGAGGCCTGCAGAGACCCCACATTTAGGAAGTTTTAAATGAAGATAGTATCACTGAACAACAGACCACTGGAGGATGCCTTATGCTGGATATCTTACGGATGACTCCTTAAAATTGAACAAAAATCACTCATTTCATTTGGAAAGCCTAGGTTTGGAAAAAACAGAAATCTCTACAGCTGTGAAAATATATCAGAAAGAACTTTGACAATCATAGCAAACTGAAAAAGTTGTTAAAGCTGGTGTTTTGGATTGATAAAAAAGTTCCATCTAGTCAAGGAAGCAGCTGCGACTGTGATTAGGAAAGTATTTTATTACAGGTACCCAGAATTGCCTAGAGAGATCTACAATTGCCAAAACTTCTTTTCTTTCTTGTGTTTTGTTTTCTTAGGCCTTGCAGCCACGTGTCCCCAACCCCAGAACTCTCCTGTTTCCTTGTTTTCAATAGAAAATACATAAGAACAAATACGAAAGACTGAGAACTCTTTAATCAGTCTGTAACTTATGTATTTTCTCCTATTTATCTCCTAACCAGGACAATTTTCAGTCTCCCTCAAACTCTTTTCTGTAACTAAGAGCCATTGCCTGGGTAGCCAATAGTGAGCTATGGGGCAATGTCCTCCCAAGTGTGCTTTGCCCCATCAATCTCCACCTGCAGCTTGTTGCAGTTTTCCCTCTCCTGGCTGGTCCTTCCTGAGCCATGCTGAGATAGAGTCAAACTGTCAGTCTTCAGGCTCTGACCCCCATTTCCCAAGCTAACAATTTCATGGATCAATAAACCTGATCTCCACTGCACTGCCAGTAGTTTCAGCCTTTATTTTTCACACATGTAAATTGTGGAGGGCAATATGTAAGTTTTATTTTATCTGAAAGGGCAATACATGGGTTTATTGTTGCCAACCAGTCAACCTGACCTTGGTCATCTTCTCTTTAATTTGTGTCCTAGATTTAGTGTCTCCCAAAAAGGCAATTTGTGGCCTTCCTTTCCCCCAGACCTGAAGACAGGCAAATAGCAGCAGTTTTCCCAATCACTTGCTGTGCAGCTTTTCCTATGAAAGAAAGCCCCTGGCCTTACTCATTTTTGAAGCAGAGGAAATGCAATACATAGTCCTCTCTTCCAAGAGATGTCTCTTCAGTACTTTTCCAAAAAGGCCCTTTCAAGAGTCAGTCAAAGAGAAAAAGTCCTGGCCAGCTCATATCCTGATCTGAAGGATTCAGCTTCTCATCCAACACTGTTTCTGTGCCCTCCTTGCCATCCTTCTTTTTGGATGCTTTCCAGCATCTATAAGTACATGATATGCTCATCTCCTGATTCAACATCTAAGTTTCAATTAAGAAAAAGCACTCTGCTGTAATCATTCTGGACAAAGACAATTCTCCTGACTCTTTGTTTGGGACCTACTTCTTTCCATGTCCTTTGTAGGCTCAAAAGCCTTCTTTCTTCTCTCTTCATTTTGCCATCTAAATCATTTTGCACCAAGGACAGCAGAACATTTCCTTACAAATGAGATACACTCAGTCCCACAAGTACCTGGCAAGCAATGGTGCACTTTCCCTGGAGGAAAGTGGGGGAATTTCTCCCAGGTGATTTAATGACCATAGTGGACTAATAGCATTAAGCAACATAATTCTTAGGTAAATTAAGCCCCTGCTTCCCCCATCCTTACCCTTCTTGTTCTCTGTGAGCAGAAAGTCTGTGAGTGACATTTGCTGTTCTCTGACATGAGTGGCAGTTGGAGTTTCCTTCACCTAATTTCTGCCACGTCTATATCCACATCCAGATACCATTTACATATAACAGCATAAAGGCGTTTTAGTGTGCTGAGAAGAATGGTAAGCTCATAGGTTTCCATCTTCACTGGTTTTGTTTTTTGTTGCATCCACTACCAACCCCAGAAAAGAAAACCTGCATACCTGCTGCACTCATCCAGCTATCTCACCAATAAATCACAACCCCCCCAGTCAGTTCCAGTTTGGCAGAGGGAGGAAAACTGATCTGTTACAGCTCCACTCACACCCACCCTAGTCTGTCCCCTTGTTCCCTTCCACCAACTCAGAGAGGACATGGATCAGCCACAGATGCATGGAGATCAGCTTATGGCTGCACACAAGAGGAGGACCTATAAGATGGAAATTGCCACAGCCCTATTGCTCCCTTTATCTGCTCCAGGGCCTTGGAGGAGCACGGTCACCTCAGGGATAGCAGAGGCATTTGGAGTGCAGAGTGAAAAACCCTAATAATGGGAACAGGGAATTTTACTTGGAAGCCTCTATTGTCCTCTCTCTGCTACCCTTTTCCTCCAGGGACTGCATCAGACAACCCAACTGCTGCATTCAAATCAGGCCTTTGACCTTTTCATTATTTTTTGGCAAAAGTTGAAGCAGCAGTGGAAAATTCAGCAGTGTCTGTGTGAATCCAGATAGAAAGTGCATCCGTACCCTACAGAGTCTGGAGTTTTAGTTCATTTTAATTCTTAAAGCTCTTGCTGTCTCCTTACATAAGTGTCATTTCTTGTGCAAAGGCAGAGACCAATATTAAGATCCTCAGCTGAAATAATCCGTATAGCTTTGCAGCTTAAGATAAAACTGACAGCTTCTATCAGGTTTTATTCTTCAGCACAAACTTGGGGTCAAGAAGGCATTTCTTCCTGTATGATAACATTGCAAATTTGGTTCCCAACAGGATTTTTTTTTTCTTTTCCCTGATCAATCCTACCATTATAGGGCTAGATTTGGCACAACAGATTTGTACAAAAGCATTTCTGGGCTTGATTCAACTAAAGCAAACAGAAACCTTTTCTTGACCTCTTCCTCTACATTAGCATACACTGATCCTCCATCCCGAACACCATTCTTAAAAAACAGATGAATGAGGGCAAAATCCTTCCCTTATTCAATCTCCTGTAGCTGCTTTCCACACAAATCATCAAGTCATCTGATAGAATCCCATAGGGTGTGGAAAGTCAAGGGACAAACAGCAGTTACACTGAATTTAACTTTGCTTTCAAGTTGAAATGCCACTATGTGCAAAAGACTAGAATAACAGATATTAAATGCTGCTTCTTTTAATATTTGACTTATCTAGAGTGATGAAATTTCTGCTTCCTCTCTATGAGTTGTAAGCATATACTCTCCACCTGTATAAATATATTATATGTAGACAGGAGTCTTGTGCCTTTGAACAGAATTAGACAGTGTTAATTGTAGGGAAATGTTTTTAGACCAAAACTAAATGATTCTCATGTTTTTAGTAAAACATTTCATCTTCTATGTAAACGAATGTGGTTTAAATTTTCTTTCTGCTTCAACTATTTTGGGTTTTTTTTAACATCTGAAATCAAAATAGACTGAAGAAACCTTCCCAGCAAGACAAAATCATAACAAATTGTTTTGGAGGTTATCAAAGCAAAAAAGACAATGGGTCATGCAACTCCTGTCAAAGCTGACCTGGGATTGGAAGGACAGATTCCCTGCATTAATGTGTCAGCAGGGTTCATCTGGCATAGCTGGTTTTATTTATAACAATTAAAAACAGGTCTGAAATTTCTTGAAGGGATAATAAACTCTGCAAAGACTTTTTTTTTTTTTTCTTTTCTAAATCTAATATTTATGAGAGAACCTAATTATTACACTCTGCCAGATGTAGCAAGGCAGGCAGATGTGACCCCAAATTTTAGATGCATGAAAGCTGCATTCAATTATTGAGTATGATTTATACTCATCTTATCAGTAGCTCCATTGAGTTACTTATTTATGCATAAATTTGAAAACTGGTAGGACTTAGACTGCAAGCAAGCTTTGAATACCAAAGAGTATTTGCCTTATGGCCTCACCTTTGTTTTCTTTTAGGTACACCCTTCTGAACTTCCCCTTTCAGGTTCAATATGCAAC
This sequence comes from Brachypteracias leptosomus, assembly GCA_013401335.1. NCBI lineage: Eukaryota > Metazoa > Chordata > Aves > Coraciiformes > Brachypteraciidae > Brachypteracias > Brachypteracias leptosomus. The sequence continues at coordinate 55,020 of VYZX01014686.1, forward strand.
ACAAGAAGTGAGATTTCATTCCTTCATAAATTCTCTTATTGCAAGGCAAGTGTCTTAATTTGAACTTAAAAAAGGTTAAAAATTAATTAGATACAGTTAAGAAAATAATTTAATTATGCAGGAAAGTAATGGATGAACATTTGTCACAGCTGTCAACAGGGAAATCATTTTCTTTTCTTAAATATCCACAACTATGCACATGAGAGGTTGCAAAAATGAGGGAAAACAGGGTGGGTTGGGGACTAGAGATAGGAAATGTTGAATAAACTTTCTTAACTTTGAAAGAGAGGATGGTACTTTAAAAAATGAAGTTTATGGTGGCTAAAACTGAAGAAAAGGAGTAGAAAGACTATCTGTAATGGAATAAGATTTTCCTGTCTATATATAAACACTTCCAGACTGTAGCAAAAAAAAAAAAAAAA
>VYZX01014686.1:55469-71837 GCA_013401335.1 Brachypteracias leptosomus
AAAAAAAATGTAAGCTGCTTCCTCTGCACTGCAAACTGCCATACAATTCAAGTTTCAATGAATAGACCGTGCCTGAAATGAAGTTAAAACACAGATGGCTTGTAGCTACATGATACACTGTGAGTAAAGGCATCTCCAGCAGCAGAGTAAATGCCAGATGCCAAAATAATAGTATCAGAATGCTAATATGATACAGTCAGAAAAATAAGGGGGCTTTGAAGGCTTTTTACCAGAGTGTTTCCAGTATATTGCAAGCCTGAAGTCTTTACTGGAATATGGAAAAATAAAAGTGATACTTTCCATCCATCTTCTTCAGTTGTGCCTGTAATACTTTCAAACCTCCTAATTTTTTTTTCCATACTGTGAGGAGAAGATAGTGAATTTCCCAAAAAGAAAATTCAGACAAAGAGAAAATAAACTTACTTAGAGGCTAAAATTATTTAAAGGAATTAAGCATTTATTTATTCAAATAAGGGCTTGGTATCCAAGTGCCTTTAAAAATCCAGCCCAGGTGACAGGCCTTGGGGCATATAGTGACTGTAGCAAGACAAACTTAAGCCAGGATTCAGTCATCTGTTTTGTCTTCAGAGCATTTCCCACCTGCCTTATCCCCGTAAGCTTTCAGCATCCCAGAGCTCCAATATTGAACAAAGTAATTTTTTTTAAGGATTAGTAATACCAAATTTTTATGTAAATAGCCAGACTCAGAGTCCTCAATTGCTGAAGCGAAGAAATTGCTGTAATGCATCGAGGGGGTTTGGGGTTTTATTGTTTTTAAGTGGGAGGTGGCTTTATTTTATAGAGGAAAAAAAGGTGAATCAGGGTCTGAAATGAGTGAGGAGTGTTAAGAGAGCTGGTCTGATCCACTCCCATATTTTAAGCTGTCATGTTGTGCTACCAAGTGTGGGATCATGTCAGCTCGTGTCAGTCAAGCTGTGTTGTGGCGTGTGAAGCAACGTGATGGATTGCCAGCCAGCTGTCCTCACTGCCTGGCCAGCTGAAAGCCCCCACACTGAAACAACACTGCAGGAAGCTTTAAAGGACAACCACAGTGATTAGTGTGAAGACTTGAGGCAGTTAAATAGCTGTTTGCTAACGAGGGATGCAGCTTGACAAACTCTCATCCTGGTTGCCTGGCAGAGTCAGGGAAAACAGAGAGTTCCCACTCTAGTTTAGCAAGGGGTGTCCAAACCTCTGCTCCAGAGGTGAGGAGTAGATGGTTTTCCAGCAGGACCCACAGCCAAAATGGGGACAGCTGGAGTAACAACAGAAAGGGTAGAAAAGACAATGCTTTGCACATTGTTCATTCCGTTAATGGTAAAATTATAGGGTGCCTAAGTGGGGAATAAAATACCTACTTGTTAAACAGATGTAATTAGATGCCTCCCTCAGAAGGAAAGAGCATGTGAGAGAAGACAACACCTAAAATAATCTTCCGAACACAGTCTGCAAACCTACCCTTTAGTTAGTCTGAAAATAATAAATTATGCTCTGTTTACTTGTCTAATCAGCCAGCACTACCAAATCCAGGGGTTTTGTTATGACTCTTTCAAAACTTCACCTCCTGGAATGCTGAGACAAGCCTGTAAACTTCTGGTCTTTCATTTGCACAATTCACTTGTACAGGAATATAGCTGGATGCTTGGAAATCTCTGGTGCTTTCATATTTTAAGATAGTTTAAATATTTTTGATGCACACAGTCTTGTCAGCTTCAAATGTTTTTGTGAGAGTCAAGGTGTTAGGGTGTTGAAGAAAAGCTAGGAGTTTTAACTAAAGAGGAAAGGTTTTAGAATTAGAAGACAACTTAAACATCAATGTCTCTTTTGAAATGTGGATCTAATTTACAGTTTTCAGAACCTCATGTTGAACATGTTTATTATATCGCTGTTACATGGTTTAAAAACTACCAAATGAAAAAAAAAATAGGGCAAGATAAAGCTAGGATTATGTGGAAAAGCTTTTTCTGGAATATTTCCACATATTTTAATGGAACTACTTGCACAGTACAGTGATGACTGATGTGTGCTAGAATAAAGCAGCTGTCACCAGATAGACTGTCATCACTTTAACATCATGTTAAAATAAAGAACCATATTTATGCAGAGTGTTGTATCAACACCTACAAAAGGAGAGGACAGGTTGCTTCAACAGGACAGATAGATCTGACCACTCTACACATTCTCCTGCTGCTTGGACATGAGCCAGCTCCAGTGTGGAGACTCTGAATGCTAGTGTCAGGTGCCCCTGAGAGGACTTCTGGCTGACTACATCCAAAGGATGTCAAAAGAGTTCAAGTTATTCAATATCTATCAGTAAGAACATGCTCAGACAAGACATCTGAGCTGCTTGTAACCCAAGCAGACCAGTAGCTCAGTAAAAGATATGAGAAGAAAAATGTTACCCAGGGTCTAGATCTACAGAAAAATTGTGGAGGAAAAATAGCACAGAAAAGAGGTCTTCAGTATGCTTGTTTTAATCAGTGCTGCCTTTTCAATCCATTACAACCCCTGAGAAGTGCACTTGCTTCATGGAGGTATACATGAAAAAGATCATGAACTTGTGCATGACCCCAGTAAAATAAATTCAAGCCACTGTGCAAAGTTATCCTCCTTTGTCAGAAACCCTATATAAAAGCTTAACAACTTACAACTGAATTTGGCCACAGTTTTTAAAAAGTCTTGTGAAAACTAGTATCCTTTGATACTCCTCTGAGACTTACCTCTGCTCTGCTGGTACCTTACTTGGGCTGTCAGGAGGAAAAAAAGCAGTGGTCCATTTTATTTGATCTTACTTGACTTTTTTTTTTAATCTCCAGCTTTCGGTTACTTCATCATTATCTGCTAGATCAAAGGACACTCTAGTGTCAAAACAGATTTCCCTCTGTTTGAAATAAAGCTCAAGGAAGACAGACACCTATCATACTCCTCTGTATGCATGAATTCTACAGCCTCAGTTTAATTTTCTTTGGATAATTGTTAAATCATTACTCACCTCATTAAAAAAGTCCTACCTTTCCCTTCCTAATAGGAGATGGGTGAGAAGCTAAGGTAATTTAAGTAGCTAATAAATAACAGGCCTTTACCATCTGCACAGTTCTTTTACTTACACTGTGTTACTTATTTCATTTCTTCTCCATGTTGTGTTATTTTTTTCATCTCTTCTCCAGAGTAGCCCTCAGAAAGAGTTCCAATTCACCCTCCTCTGAACCTAAACTGACTCTGACTGGAGTTATTTTCCTGCCTGAATTCATTATAGATGGCCTATTTTTCTAATTGAAATAATGAAGGCTTTTTCCTGTTTTTTACTTTGTCTAAAACCTTTCAGTATTAACCACGCAATTACCAAGTCCTCAATCACAGATATCTCAGACACCTTTACTAGAAGGGAGTGGGAAGCCTGATTTGTCCACCACAATTTCCAGGTAAAGCTTTGACTCCCATTAGTATCAGGGCAAGCACAAACATGAAGTTTAGGAAAAGTGTTCCAAGTTGTAGCCATTTTCCTCCTGCATGACCTTAAACTAGACACCCTTCCCTCTTCATGTTTCAATTTTCCTTACTGAAAATAGACATAATGACAGGACTTTGCTTTCCAAAGTGACTTGAAATCTACTCATCATGTCCTCAAAGAATGAGAGGTTTTCTGAATATTACCAATATTAGTCACTGGTTTTAACTTCTTTAGATGTCTGACTGGCTGTCTTTTGACAGTCTTCCAGCTGTCAAAGTCTAATGAGTACTCTTTCTTCTTCATGTCTTCCATATTTCCCTCTACCATGTGGGAGTCCTTACTACCTTCAGACAGAAACTGCTACCCCTTTCCCATCTTGTTCCCCTGCACAATCTTTCTCTATACAACAGTTGGGTTTGTTATAACCTCTCAGAGATGGAACAACAAATGCTACATCTACACTTGTCAGTGGTACAGTCCTATAGTAGCAGAACTCAAGAGCTACTTGAGTTGACTTATCCCCTGTGGGATAAGTCAAAGCACAATAAGTGGGGATGATCAGGAGGATCAGAAGAGCACTGCTTATAGGAATTGAAATGCAGATGCAGCCTCAGTTTTCAGATAACAGTCACAAAGTGGAATTACACAATATTGTAACTGTGTTTTTCTGCTTTCAGCTCCCAAGTTAACAAGCTGATATTTTCAGAAAAATAATCATAACAGTTTCAGAACCTCCTTTCTGAATTGTAAAAGGACATTTATGGCTCATTAATGTATGTGTAGCTGGAGTAATTAACTTTGTGGGTGTAGGCTTTTGCATTTATCTGCAATAAATTCCACCAGTACTTTTCGTTGCCCAGTCAGTACATATCTGCATACATCTGCAATCTTCCTTGTCACCTTTTCATTAAAATAGATTGTCATGAATAAATTTGTTCCAATTTTGCTCTCTCTCTCTATTCATCTCTACTATATAATCTAAGAAAATTACAAATTTGGGTTTTGGGTTTTAGTATGGATCATCTTGGTAACCCATGGAACCTCCTATTCAGTGTGAAAACTTACTTTTTTGTGACCCTATATCCTTCCTAATATTTAAATCAGTTAAGGTATGAATAAAAAATATTTCTTATTCATTCCTTTTATTTCACAACAGATTAGTCTCATTAAAACCCTTTACACTCCTTACATGTATTACTCATTTATTAGTTTGCTCTCTTTGAAAGACTTCAGTAAGTTTTGAACTTTTCAAGGAAGAAGCTTCCTCCACAAAAATTGCTTTGACTCTTTTCCCAGTACATAATGTTAGTCAACATTTCTAATAATTTTATTATTTGCCATAGTATCTATCACTTAACACATAATAAGGGTCACATTTGTTGGTTAGTAAATTCCTGGAGCCACTTTTTAAATTTAGACACCACTTTCCATTCCCCTTTATTATTAAGCCATTTCAGCGAAGGCTTACAAACCATATCTAAGATCAGAAATCCCATAAGTGAAAAGAATCTTATCTTTGCAGTTATTAGTGTTCAACTACTATCCAGGCTGGATGGGGCTCTGAGTAACCTGCTCTAGTGGGAGGTGTCCCTGACCATGGCAGGGGGGTTGGAACTAGATGATCTTTAATGTGCTTTCCAACCCTGACAATTCTATGATTCTAAGACCTGTTCAGATGACAAATCATTTTTTTAAAAAGTCCTCCAACCTTTTTTAAGTAGTGACTCCTTTTACCAACTATTCTGCACTGTGAACAGCAATGCAACAAATCATTCAACCACTCAGCTATAGCCTAATACTTCTTGATACTTCATTTAACCTTTGAAAATTTACCGGAATTTCCTGGGCTCTGGTAAATACTTCTGCTTCTTATGTGCTTGGAAAAGTTTTTACATCATTTCTGTGGTTTTAGAATTACATAATTCTTGAATTTCTTAAACTTTTTTTTGTTAATAGTTTGTTATTTTCATCTTTAACTCAATAGAGTTGATGGTTTTTTCAGGCTGAACGTCTGTAGAAAGAAAGAAATGAACATTCTCTAGCAATTTTGGAATCAAAATTAATGTTATCACTTTGAAAGCAATTGAGTCATACTTGCACAGCATCTTCTAGTACCATGAAAGTTAATTTATAAAGCTATGAGAATCCATTCAAAATATCTTAGTTTGAACACACTCTCTCTGTCATAGCATAGAGTAATTTCCTGAATGTGCTTAAGAGTCAGAAAGCTCTTCACCTACAACTAAAGACAAATACATGATGGTCAGATGAATACAATTTTGTCAACCTGAAATGTGCCTGAAAATATTGTAAGGATAATTAAAAAAAATCCAACCAAAGCAGAAAATTGCTCCTGTTGAAGTAATCATAAATCTTGACACCCCAATTCTGTTATTAAACAAAATAGTCATCAATGTACATAAAAGGAAAAAAAAAGGTGATGCTGGATCAGTGGCTCCTTGAGGCTTGCTTATGTAAAAAAACACCAAAGAGAGACAAAAACAAGCACACAGAAGCTGAGATGACTAGCTAGCTCAATTTTAGTAAGCTTTGTGCTATCACTCCTCTTATACTCCCCAATTTTCACCTTCCATTCAAATGTGTCAAAGTCATAACAAGGCTTAGGTAATAACTACAAGACCTGGGACACTACAAATGACCTGAGGACACCAACAGCATATAGTGGCATACATTAAGACCACCATCCTACCAATGAACAAATTCTTTTTGATAAAGATGTATCAGAAAGTATTTCATCCAGCCTCTAGAATTTATTGAATCCATTCATAAATCTTCAGAACAATAACCTCAAGTAATATTTGTTTGCAGTTCAAATACCCTCATTGAGCCCCAAAGTAAGATGAATCACAGTGGTCTTCTGCATGCAGAAGGAAGAGAATATCTATGAAAATATCCCTCCCAACACATGTGAAAAATACATTGAGTCATTAATTCATATGAAGCCTGGAATTACACTGAGGTAAAACCAGCTGCAAATAAAGACAAACTCAACTGTGTTATCTGGAAATTATTTTGAAGAACTTTAAAAGACACTGTCTTGCTTGCCTTTATTCCTAGTAACATTTAAGAAAAAAAAGAGTACTATTACAGAGGTTTGCATTCTGCATGTGATTGGAATTACTTTGTGGAGTTAATTTCCAGCTTTTGAACACAAAGACTTTTCTGTTATTTACTTTTTTAGTAGTTAAGCTTTCCTTCTGTTGTAAGTAGATTTGCTGGTTAAGTCTCCTTCAGCATAATGTACTTTATCACATTATAGAAAAGGTAATACTGGAGAGAAGCTGAACCTGTTGGAAACATCCTGATGTCAGCACTAAACCTTATAAATATTCCTCCTGGCATTACCCAGAGAAGGGAATTTAAAAGCAGCATAAAAACTCTCTTACTCTTCCTACTGTCCCATATTGTCCTGGGAACACCCTATGACCTTCATGCACCTTTGTGGGAAATCTGTCTTAGTGCTCAGTGAGCCCTAATGAGGAGGAAGAATGGGAAAAAGTGAATGAACTAAGACGATTCTAAGGAGAAATTTCTTGATGAAGAGAGTTATCAAGCTACAGAAAGTTGTCCAAGAAATAAAAATCACGCTGAATATGAGAAAAGATATATGGACTTGTAAGTAAGATATGGAATATGAATTCAAAGCTCTTAGCTTGACTTTTATCTTTGACCCTGTCTTCATATATAGCCCACATGAAGTCCCTGTGGGCTTGACATTCAGCAATAAGACTCCCATTGATTTCAATGTGTGAGCCCCATTAGCTGTGTGTGTATGAAACAGCTATAATATTCCTCCTTTCTGAGGAAATAATAGGAAACAGACCCTCTGGAAATTATACAACCCATTTGACCATCTAACTCAATTTACTTGGTCAGTGCTGTTACCTGCACCAGCTTTTCCCAGAAAATTTCCAACATTTCCAGAAAAACAAGAAACCCATTAGTATATTTGCTTTCTTGGCTTAACTAGCCAAAGGTTTGTGTATCATTTACACTTTCCAGGGTCTGTCTTTATACTGCAGCACCATATTAACTATTGTCAACTCTGTGAGGACCACTGACTCCATAGAAACTCCAGTGATTCTCAGGTCAGCACTGGAAACCCAAGGGACAGTTACCTGCTGGCCATTGCTGGTTTTCTAGATCTTATTTTGAATAACTTCTAGTGGTGTGACACACTCAGCCTTGTCCTGACATGCAGCTCTGTGCATTGCTGGATTTCCCATCCTTATTTCTCTGTGCAGAACCTCAGAGTGCATGGCAAATCCAATGTTATAAGGAGGTGATTACACAAAGGTCATAGCTGCCCATCAGTATAAATAAAAAAAGATACAAGCTGAGCTGTTCTTTTTATTTCTAGAACTACTTCCTAATGCAACGTGTAATCCACCATTGGTTATCATCTTCCAGCCTGACTCTTATTGTGTGATTTTAAATGACTTTATCTGTACACTGACTATGAATGCAAGTCCCAGTCATTATCTGGCATTATGTGTTCAGGTCCTTCTGTAATTTTTCAAATGTCATTTCCTCATCTGTATGTTCACCACTCTAAAGGCCAAAAGTCCCTCACATAGACTTTTATTAGTTCCTTAATTGTCTACAGACATCCCACTTGTTAATTTACTATTTTGCCATGTTTTAGACACAGCTCTGCATTATTCCAGCTGTACAGCTACCATAATTAGATTTCTAATTCTCCAGGCCTTCCTGGGATTACCAACACACTGCTACACAGAATAGCCAGCCAAGTCATTCTTTGGGGTCTTATTAGTCCTAATGTTTTCATAGAATATTTTCTTATTTCTGGCTCATTATCTGTTCTATTTAAACTATAAGCTCTTAAGTCATAGTCTCACTAATCTGTAGAAACATTGTCCAGTACATTAAGGCTATTAACATCACTGCCTATAATATACATTATTAAGCATAATAATACATACCCAAGTCTGTATGACATTTAAAGCAAGATGAGATAGCCCTGGAGTATATACGTTATGAAAATTGTCCTCTAATGACTGTCCAATAGAAGATTATAAAGCCCATTAAAAACACATATTTCTTTGCTTCTTTTGACACACCATCAGATTATCATTGGCCCACCCCAAATGAAGCCAATGGGAATCTTTTTTCTTGTTTCATTTGGCTAACAATGATCACTAATTTGACCACAAGAATAGACAAAACCCCATCACCTTCAAACCTGGCATTTTGACCTGTAACATTTCACAGAGCAGGGCCTGCCATAAATTACTGCTATATATAGAATAGAATCATAGAATTGTCAGGGTTGGAAGGGACCTTAAAGATCATCTAGTTCCAACCTCCCTGCCATGGGCAGGGACACCTCCCACTACATCAGGTTGCCCAGAGCCCCATCCAGCCTGGCCTTCAAAACTTCCAGGGATGGGGCTTCCACCATCTCTCTGGGCAACCTGTGCCAGTGTCTCACCATCCTCAAGGGGAAGAACTTTTTCCTAATATCTAATCTGAATCTACCCACCTCTAGTTTTGACCCATATATAGATACATATATGCACACTGTAAGTGAAAGGTGTTCCTTGCTCACAATTTATCCTCTCCCAGTGCCCAAACCAGAGCTATAGAAGAGCAAGTAAAAATGGATTTCAGAGGCAGAGGTGTTCAAGCTTTGACGTTCCTGTTCCAGTGAGGAACAAGACTAAGACTCTCAGTAGTCTCCAATAACTAGAAGACAAGGCTTCTGCTATGAAGCTGAAAAAAGATGAGTTATTTTCCAATTTCAATTAAATCATTACCTCTGCAGCTAGTATGAAAATTTTCCTGTCAGCTCTATGGCCCATGCTCATGGACTTCTTGGCTGGATTATGAAGTGTTTCCATAAATCTGTTAGCCAATTGAACAAGAGAACTCTCCAGGTGAGATTTCAGTAGCATTTCATCCAAGAGGCAACAGATATCTGAAGGCATGTGCAACTAACTGATGAGTTGCAAATTTCTTGTTATCACTTCTTTGTCCATGTTTTCCATTGCTACTTAAAGCTACTTGTATAACAGTGAATTCTAACCTGTTGCCATAGCTCTCTCCTTTTTTACCTGTGCAAGAGGTACCTCTTATCTCCTGGCAAGAGCTGTGCAAGCCACATCAAACATCTCAAGATTTTACAGCATCCCAGGTCTTTATGTCTTAAAGATGTCTTGGAAATGTGCGTTTTTTCTATCAATAGGATTCTGATGACTTTCTAAAACTCAACCTCTACTCGAGTTGTTTAACTGAAAGATAAAATACTTTACCTCTCCTACTATTTTGAAGAATCTTGTCCACAAAGCCTTTCAAAGGTTGTATTTTCCTAGGGTTGCTGACAGAGCAATATCTCCTTATTACAAGCTCCACATGGTAGGTAATGGAGTACCAAACAGAGAGCAAGCCACCACTTCTTAATCAGTTCTGATTAAAGGGTCAGTGAAGTTCTGATTCCTCATGACCCTTCAGGCCAAAAATCATAGCCTTAATCACAGCTGGAGGCCAGTCAAGATTTCTCATCTGATACACTTCAAGACACAGGGTTTTAATGGCAAAATTGCAGTGTTGCCTCATTTAAAAAAAAAAGAGAGTAAGAGACAGAGGAAGGAAAAATACTCCTATAACACTGTTAATTGCCTTTAATGTGACATGCAATACTCTAAGCAGGCAACTGTGGCAGGGACACAACATAAGTGTGAAAAAAAACCCTTTATTTAAATTAAATTTTAAATAGTAGATCAGATTATTCCCAATGTCCTCAAACAAACCTCGGTACTTTGGAATTTATTTTTTTATTTCCAAATGTATTAGAGGCTTACTACATGAGTACTGTATCTTGAATACACCTCAGAAAAGCTACTTAGACTGAAGCTCATGTCTTCATTATTAGTAGAAACACTCTCCTGGCTGTAAAAGATAAGTATATTCTATCAGATTGGCAAAACTGTCCTTTCAGTGGGTCTGATGTCTCCTGTTACATACTGAACTGTATTTTTTTTTTCTTCTAAACAACTACGTCTCATTCTATACAAAGCCCAAACAAATTGCATTTTGACTTCATGTGCTTTGAAAAAGGTTGTATCTGTTATACTGGACACAGAACTGAAATAACAAAGTTTAAGACCTGGATCTTGTGCAATTATGCTAATGTAATTTAATGGACAGCACTTTGGAGGAAGCAGTCAGGGATTTGGGATTCTTGTCTCATGAAGTCATTTATGTCCCCTCCCTGAAATCCCTCCCTTTCCTTCTCTGCCTATTTCAGCTGTAGATTCTTCTGGCAAATTTTTTGGTTTTATAACATGTTCAAAATGATATTTCACCTGATCAATCCCTGATTAAATCTTCTAATCACTTGTGTAAAAACCCAAGCAGATTGGTAATAAATTATTGACTTGCCTGTGCATTTATGAACCTGATGAATACATACAATGAGGATTTACATGTGAAAAGGAAGGTTATAAATGGAGAATTTATTGTGCTGATTACTGCCTACTGGGCAATGTATTTTTGCATATTTATTTTTCCAATAGAAAGTTTTCCCCTTAAAACAGTCTATAAGCAAATGAACCAGTATTTCATCTAAATTGTTGTTAATGGTACCAAGGGATGCATAATCAGCCCAGTATATTCTTTTCTAAACAAATTTATTTTCAGTACTATTATGGCCAGGTCCAGTAGCTTTTATGTAATATTAAATATCTATATGTGCGTGTGTGTGAATATGTATTTATGTGCTTTTTCTTCCTCATTACTTTGATATGTCTGCCTACTGTTCTCTTTTTTTCATGATTAGATGTAGCTAACTAACCAAATAGTTCTGTATTTCAGTAATGCTCTTAACATTTAGTTCAAAGATCTTCATTGTTGTTTAGCTTTGGACATTATAACTGAACTTAGCGACTCTGCAAAGCCTTTTTAATGCTCTTAGAATTATCAATAAAGCTTTTATACTTACTACCATGGTGTTAATCACAACAAAATACTTAACTTTTAGTTGTATAGATAGAAAAAGAGGATAAAAAGCCACTAGGCTGATTTTCAGAACTGCTGAGCAGTTAGGATTGTCACTAAAACCAGTTTAAGCTGTAGACACTGTGAACTAAACAGGCCATTAAAAAAAAAAAATCAGGAGAAGGACTTTCAGTACATAGGAAACTGGGGTCACCCTGTGCTGGTGGCCCTTTAAGATGACAAAAATAAGAATGAGGGAGTTTTAAAGACACTTGAGGTGAAATATGGGCCCAACTGAACTAAATTATAAAACCACCATGAATTACAGTGAGGACATGATTCCTACTCCTCAGGACTTCAGTTCAAGGAAACAGTACAACATTAGGTCTCAGATGCTTGGTTTACCTGGGGTATATATGATGAAGTATATTTAGCTGCTCTTTGTTGGAGCTATGCAAGATTAGACCTAGATCTAAACAAAGATAAAAGAGATGTCCTTGTGTTTTTAGTGAAAGCCAGTCCGAGCCTACCATCACCACATGTTAATCACTTTAAAAACCCTGGCTACATTTGTCCTGTGCATTTTAACCATTTACACTCTTAAAAGCTTAGATGAGATTATCTAAAAAGATGTTATATTCATTTCCTAGTCTCCTCTTTGCTTCACTCATCTCTGGTTTTCGTTTTGTGTGCTTTCTTCCACATAATCTATTAAGAGATGGACCTTTCAACAGGTTACAACACTGTACATATGAAATATTTTTTTACATTTTGTATTACTCTCACTTTTGGTCCAGAACTCTGCTGTAGTAAGGAGTATGAAAATGCAGAACAGAAATGTGACCTTTACCCCACATAGTTTACAGTGTAAACATAAAAAGATGGAGATGAAGAAGCAGCAAGTAAACAATAAAAGAATACAAGGTGGTGTAGTAGAAAATAATTTTAGCCCACTTATGACCCTGGTGTTTATTTTTTTGCAAGCATTGCAGCAGAGGAGGGCTACAAAGATCCCTCCAGAGAAGAATAACAAGATAGCTCTCCCTGTCTTGCTGTGTGAAGCAGCATGGCAGACAGCTCAAGGGTTTGTTATTTCTGTTTTCCGGGAAGTTAACGGTGCACAGCTGAGATCAATTTGATGAAGTTATCAAAAGAAAGAACTGACATCTCAGTAATGAACAAAGAATGATACGTTAGGGAGGGATTGTAGAAAAGCTTTATAGTATTCTTAATACCTCACATTCTTCCTTGCACTTTACCCATGCATTTCTTTCAGTGGCAGGTAAGAGAAGGACAGATCTTGGTTTAGAAACACTGTTCATAATCTATTTGTGGATGCTCTTTCCACTGTGAATACTGGTTTATTGTTAAGGTTATTTTCTGCTATGGAAAAAAAAAAAAAAGGACATTAATAAAGTCATTATTTACTTTCAAGGAGAATAATATTTTTTAGAAGAAATACATGTTGCTGTCCTTCATTTGCTTCAACTCTTTGGTTCATAAGATTAATCTTACACCTCTTTCCCTGCTAATTTACAGACGGATTCTTCTAAACAAGGTCTATGTTACTACTTGCAAGCTTTAAGTAGACCTAGACCTTTTTTCTTCTTCTTTTTTTTTTTGTTGTTTTTTCTCCTTGATGGAGTGACAATTCCTACCCTCAAACCAATTATCTTTCAATTAGCAAGTAAAATTAATTTTCACACTTCATACGCTGACGTGAGAATGACAAAACTGCTTAACATTTGTTAAATCTGTCAGTGGAAAAGAAAAAGACAGACATGGCACTAGATTTTCAGAAGAGTTTAGTGTCTCAAAGCTCTGTTTTCAGTGAAATGGTAACTTGAGAGAGATGCTTTGTACCCTATTGTATCTGGAAAATTATGGAATACATATAGAAAGCACTTGCTGGTTTGCTTTTGAAAGAAATCTTGTCAAAGACTCAGGAAGGGACTCTTGTCTGGCACCTCATTCTTTACATGTCTGCTTTTTTACAGTGAGGGAAAAGAAGCCTAAGTTACAGTTTATGCCCAAGACACAATCAATAAAGACTGAAAAAACCCCAACATTTTGCAGTTTTGCAGGGACTGGAATCTAAAGACTTTCTAGTAGAACTCCAAGTCAAGCTTTTTGTGGCCTTTTAAATGAATTAACCCATTAGGATTCCTTGGCACCAGTTAATAAAGCTGAGATCATGCCCCAGTGTTTTCCTTGCTAGCTGCACTAATAAATATTACCCTTTTCCCCCTTATTTTCTTAAAATAAGAAGGAACTTAGTGTCTTTGAAGCAAAATGTATCAATACAAATTGGTTAACATTTTTCAGAACATTTTGTGGTAGTAAAAGTAAACCAGGAAATATCAAAGACTGCAACTGACAACTACCTAAATATTGTATTTTTAGGAAACAAAATCAAATTTATCCCTCGCTTCTGATGCACTTTAACAACTTCATGATATTTCAAAGCACAAACACTATGGTTTGTTAAAAAGAACTCTTATAACTAGTCAAAACCCCAAATAGCTATTTCTTTCATTATTTTTGGAAATAATAAAGCCATAAACTTGTTAAAAACTGCCTAAAAACTCGAAATGAACACTGGGAAATAGAGCATGGTGACCCAGTCAGAGGCAGCATAGTTTAGAGGTGTCAAGAACCCAAGCCAGCAAGCACAGAAGCTGCAGCTCAACACCATCCTGACTCACTGACTCGCATCTGAATGCGGTGCAGTCGTGCTAGCCCAAGGCTGTGTCAACTCTGCTGCTTGGATTTATTAATTTAAAGGCAGGTCAATGCTCCACAGCAAGAGGTGGCTTTTACTCAGTGTATTCAGCTTTCTCCTTCCTCATTGCCTTCTGTTTGTGAGGCCAGCAAGAAAAGAGTAAGAGAAGTTTGAAGAACTGTGGCCAGAAGATCAAGAGAGGTGATTCTGCCTCAGTGAGACCTCACCTGGAGCCCTATGTCCAGTTCTGGAGCCCCCAGCACAANTTGCTAACAAAGCCTTGTTGAGGAAGAGAATCCCTGTTTCATAAGGAAAGCATTAGCCACACCTGAAAATCCTAGCGAAGTGTTGATAGGAATGCTCACTTCGAGATGCTTAAATTAACTGAGTAGAAAAAAGTGTCTCCTTTCAGCTTTCAGAACTATTCCTAGAAGTATTTTGGCTGATATTTAATATAACAGAAATCAGGCTTCCAATCACCTCTGACATCTTCAGCTCTGACTGCTTATACAGAAAATTACAACATTTCTAGGATCAGTGCAATGTTTTAGAAAATATTTCTTAATTTCTCTATGAGGTGAAAACTCAACCTTGCTACCACTGAAGACTCCATCTTAGTAGGAAATCATGTCACGCTTACATTGTGTAACAGAAAATGAATATTCTGGGTTTACTCTAATGTTAATTGCCTTCTTCTTCCCAACTAGATGGCAAGTGACCTTTACATATTGCTACTGCTAAGTGGAAAAAGAGAATAATAATGTTATTTTAATTGATTTGTGAATTATTGAACAGGGTTACAAACACCGACCCCTTTCTGACTGGAAGAATTGATTATATACTCTGTTTGCTATTTAGTATCTTGCAGCTTTTGGTCTTGTGCTCTTGCTTGCACACAACGATACAAAAGATACCTAGAAACAGCTACATAACATTACCATTTAGACCAATTCATATGAAATATGAATGTGTTAAAATATCTCAAGTCAAACCCCCAAATTTTATGATGGGAAACTATGGGAAAAGCACTTAGTAACAGATTACCATATGCTCCCGAAAAATCAGTGCAATCATTAAACTGTAGGCTTGGAAAGCACCTCAAGTGCTCATTCTGTCCCTTCTGGTAAGCCAGGGTGAGATTATCCTTTCCCAAGTCCTTTCTGTCATGTTTGGCTGCACAATTCTTAGGGACTGTTAACAATAAACAACGCTTCACATCTTCTCTCTGTAAGCTCTTCTAATGCTTCACAATCCTTACTGTCACATATATTTCCAGACTGCAATTTCAGTCTCCTTTCCTGCAATTTAATTTCTATACTTCTATCAGCAGAGTTCTCAAAAGCTTTTCAAAGAAAAAGCAAGAGGTTTTTTTCAATCACCTTTGCATCTACCTTGTAGTACTTTCATCAGAAAATCATTCCTTATCTTGCTTTTCAGAAATTGATGCGAGAAAATATCAGGTTTCCTATGGTCAAAATAAATGACAACATGTATTTTTTCAGGTACCAGCTACTTGGGATGTCTTACCTACAGGGTTGCTGAGTTGGAACTGGACCTTGCCGTTATTCACTATTCCTAGTATGACGAACCCTATATATTCTCTGTGGTTACCCTCAGTCAAATTACCTTCTTCCCTGACATCCTCAGTGAGTTATCACTTGATTAGAAAGAAACCTACACAGTCTTGCTTTAATTTTTTAACAGAAGTTAAATAAAACTATTATCTGAGTGTTGGTGTACTCCATTACCAGCAGATGTCTAGGTAGTCAAAAACCCTTGTCAACACCAAACCCTGGGATCTGCTTTGACTTTCAGTGGATTACTAAGATGTCTTTTACCTGATCTCCTGGGTTTGATGGTTCAAAGTAAATGGCCACCTTAGTAGCACTCATGGGGTTTCTCTGGTTCCTCACTACAGTTTTTCATCAGGTCTACCTTGCACTAGAAAGCTGACTGTACAGTAGCATATTCACACACAGGTGCACACCCTGCCTCATTCTTCTCCTTCTTAAATAAGTTCTACCCACTTACATTAACTATGGCAGTGACTTCATTTATCCTAGTAAGTGTCAGCTTTTAAAAGTAAATTAATCAAATCATTCTTTTTGTTATGTATGAAGAATTCCAAGTCCTTTATTAATTTATGGACAGTTTCAATATCCAATAGACCAGCTCACTAGTCTCTTCATCCCTTCCCAAGAAATAGAAAGGGATTCCT
>VYZX01014688.1:1507-21570 GCA_013401335.1 Brachypteracias leptosomus
CAGATCTCTCAATTAATTGCAGGTTACATTGATATCATCCTAAAGAAGGTATAGTATTAAGATGGCATGTAGTAAAAATGCAGTTAAAACCACTGTACAGCAAAGTGCAAAAGCTCAAATGTGTGCAAGCTGCGGTTCTTTCTCTCATAAAGTCAGGATTGTATCTTACCTTTTGATGTTATTTATTTTTACCTTGAAGTAATACAAGCTCTTTGTGTTTAATTTGAATGTGTGCTTCTGGAAAATATCAAGGCTGTAAACTAGAGTGTTAGTATGGGTCAGGCTCAGTACGGCATGCTTGGGCTTTTTTTTCTATCTAGAAGGTGAACTGCTGACTATGAGGGTATATCCAGAGAAGAGTCCAAAGCTTCCATTATGGATTTTAAGTTATGGACTTAATGTGAATATGAATTATGAATATGACTTTTATGTGAATCGGGTGGAAAGAAATTACTCCCCGAAAGCAACATTTAGGGACAATGCAATAGCTGTCCAGCAGTTCCTGTTTATAATGCAACATACCTGAGAAAGTGTTTTAGCAAAACTAAAAAAACCAAAGTAAATAATTATATTGCTTTAAAAATATTGTGATCAATAAAGCGAAGAATGACATCTCGGTTGTGCAGAGAGGGGAATAAAATCAGTGTTTGTGAAGAGGCCAGACTACCTTGAAATCTGTTTTCAAGGAGGGTGCCTGGCAGGAGAGAGGAGGCTGCTATGCATCTCCAGCATTCAAAATATTCGCAAGTAAATAAGCACAACAGCAAAAAATACCACTTTTGCCAACAAGCGTGAAGCTGAATGGTCATAGTCAAAGCATGTTGTATATAGAAAAGTGAGGTGTTTCAAATAGCACTGGTTGGTCCTTGACAACTTTTTACTTTATTACAGTTCAACCAAATGACATTGTTCTTTGCTGTAATAGGTTTTAATAGTAAAGAAATGACAGAAAGCTAAGCAGCTCAGGAGAAGTTATTGCCTTTATTGATGTGAACAGTGCAGGATGAAACATCAAGTGTTATGAAATAAGAGGTTCAGGAGGATTGCCAGAATTCACCACAGCACATGGCTTTTTTTCTGGGGATGTCAGTCTCAGATTTAATAAATGTTAAATAACCTGCAAGTTTCTATAGATGGTTTAAATCTTATTTCTAGCTCTTAAGCTTCAAAAGTACCTTTACTCTCTAATGCCAAATGAAAGCAGCGTTTCTGGCTTGATCAAATACAGATGTGTGTATCTCCAGTCCTTTGATTTCTTCTTTACGATTTGCTGACGTTGCCATTTTTAAAATGAATGAATTAGGAATAGGTTAAGTAATAAACACCCATGACAGTTATGATGCATATGAGAAGCATGCAGTTTCCAATGTCAAGCCCAAGTTATCTGTTATGCGTGCCTCAAAATATGTTTTGTTGTTGTCTGTTGCATAATGTTAATTCTTGATGTGCTTTGGACTATTCCAACTCATTTGCTCTCGTGTGGATTGGTGGCACTTTTTTTTCCCCTAAAGTATTATTCCCCTACCTCCCAAACCCTCTTATCCTGTAATTTTAGTGATAGGTCATTAATGATTTGACAGAGAACCCTGAACTTTGAATAACTTTTACTATTTTTTAATCTAGATGTATTTTTTTACTTAACATTAATATGGAAGTAAGGTGCAAGCTTGACTAAAAATAGACAGTTACAGTTCATGCATAAATTCAAAATATAATAGTGAGAACTTCTTTGGAGAGAGTTGGAGGGGATGTGTGTGTATGGATGTGTATGAGGAGTTCCCATTAAATGTACCCATGGTCATAGTGGGTATATACACAAATATACATATATATATATTCGGACTACAAACCATGTACCAAAGTGGAAAGCAGACAGTATTTTTGCATTAGGTCACAAGTATAGACAGCCTGTTTTTGCAAGGCACAACTTTGAAGGCTTATGGTAGTTTGCTGTTGTTTCTTGTGGTTTAGACTTACTCCTCTTGTGTATGTTTGCCTCCCTTATACCCTTGTAAAAAAACTGTCTCAAAGTCAGATGTGCAGAGACTGTATGGTTTGGATGAGGTATTAAATTTATCATTTCTACTATGGATATGTATTTCTTAGTAGTAGGTAGCACTATGTAGTAATATTTTAGGATGCTAAGTATGACTTGTAGCTGAGTTCTAGTTATCTGAGTCAGTGTAACATTTCTGGTACATGTCCTTTCTGTGCCAGGATTTGCTGTTGTTGCATATCACTTTTTGTCCTCAGAACAATTTTTTCCTCAGAGAAAAGACCATATCTCAGCACTTTATTTATGTCTTTGTTCAAAAGGTCACCAGTAGGCTTTTTTCCTTTATATGCATAATCTGCCAGGCCTATTAGATGCTTCTGAGGTGGAGGTTATATAGTCACACACTGCCAAAAAGCATGGTGTTCAGCATTGGACAAGAGTCTGCGGATTGACTAGGTACCTAATAAATATCAAGTAAATAGTGGAGAGAAAGCAAACACATGTTGTTTAACTTTTTTCTTTTCTNTTACTTTTTTTTTTTCTTTTCTTTTTTTTTTTTTTTTTTTCCCAGAAACAAAGTAAAGATAGATTTGGGCTTGAAGGTGATGAGGAATCAACCATGCTGGAAGAGTCTGTTTCACCTAAGAAGTGAGTCTCTACCAGAGGAAGAAAAGTTCTTTATTTAAGAGTGATATCTATTAGATGTGGTAGTTTTTTTCAAATGAAATAATAGTTTATTCTACAGGATGTTTCAATAGGAGGAAATTCTGTCCCCAAGCAGGCTCCATTGGAGGATGGAAGAGCAGATATTTGTCACAGAATTGTTGGCTAAGGCAACCAGCAATGGTACCAGTTTGTGGTAACTTGACCCTTGAACAAAGAGGCTCAGGCTGTAATTCAGTAAAATGTTGATGGGGGGCTAGGTAATGATGCAGAGCTGAAAATGTCATATTGGATTTTTGATCTTCATTCAGACACCTAGGATTTACAAGGTTTTAGTTGCTTGTGTCTGCTAGGTCCATGGCTACCAGTGAATTTGACTCCTGTTAGTTTAATTTTACACTGTGTCATGAACAGAGCTGACTTATTTCACCAAACCACTTTAGACAAACCAATCAGATGTGTGATGTGGGTAAAGGAAAGGTTTGGTCCTAGTAGATCAGGCTATGGCTCTGCTGTGAGAGTAACTGAATATAGCAAAAAGCAAAACTGTAGAGTTGGCCATACTCTTAAACAGGAATATTGAATCCTTCCTTGCAGTGAAGGAGTAAAAATAGGTTTGTGACGTTATAAGCTCTAATGATCCACTCAGGTCTCCTCTTGGAAGTCTGAGGATGGCAGTGTCAACAGCGTGTATGCAAAAACTCTATTTGATTTATTGTTAAACATACAGTTTATAGGAGATATATGTATTAGATATTTAATGTGGCCTTATGTGACGTTTCAGCTTTTGACACATTGCACATGTTCAGATTGTGCTTTCTGTTGACATTGCCCTTTCCAAATCACTTCTGGAATATACTGTTAGATAAGTGCTGTGCAGAGAAGCCCAAAACTTTTAATAGATGAATACAAGATTTTTCACAATTGAAATTAATTTTTTCCCCCCAGCAGATTGTTGTTAAAGCCAGTCAACACTTCTAGCTGTTAAAGCTTGAACCACATTTAAATATGAGTATATCTGACAAAGCAATTCATGACTGTGGATGACAGCAACTTATATTATTCTCAAAAGTATCCTGCCTCCCAGACGTTATCTGATAAGATGCCAGATTATTAGCAAGTAGTGTTTATGCATGTGTGTAAAAAGAAGGAAGAATGTTACTTTTATCCCAAATCTAGGAATTGCTTGCAAAAGGCATCTCCACAGGGTTCCTGCTTCTATTTTTTTTATTGATCAGCCTATGATACAACTGAAACAAAGCACTTGTTATGCCATAAACCTTATTCTGGTTCTGTCATACATCTTAAAGGGTAATGCTATTGTACCATGTATAACAAAACTGCACATTGTCTTCTTCTCTTAGTACTATTAATAACTGATCTGCCAAAAACTCCAGATTTTTTTTTTTCCTAATATGTTAGAAAAGAATTAGAAAGGAAGACTATTTGACAGAACTCTATTTGCAGGAGCTAACTAATTCTCTTTGTTTTATTTGCTTTTTTTTTTGTTTTTTAGATCTACCATCTTGCAGCAGCAGTTCAACCGAACAGGGAAGGTGGAGCATGGCTCTGTGGCACTACCAGCTGTTATGCGTTCAGGGTCCAGTGGCCCAGAGACTTTCAACATTGGCATCATGCCTTCTCCACAGCAACAAGTCACAATTGGTCAGATGCACAGAGGACATATGCCCCCACTTGTGAGAAAATTCCTTGTTTTGTATTTGAAACTTCTTTCTGCATTTGAAACTTGTCTGTGCTGCAAGTAGTGAGAAACAGCATGTTATATATATCACTAAGAGCAGGAGGAGGATATCAAGTCTAGCTTCCTGGCTGTCCAACTGAACATAAGTTTTGAGCATCCCTGAAATATTTAGGGTATCACATTTTGTCTTATTTCCTCATTTTCTTTAAAGTCAGCTTTCTAGTAGTTAAACTACTAGAGTCAAGGGTTAGGAAAAAAAGTTTAAAGACTGGCAAAAGTGAGCAATTGTAAGAAAAAGACTTACCTTTTAGCTTAGTACTAGACAACCAATTTAGAACTTTTTAGCAGACTTAATGCTGATGCTGAGTTTTCTGATTTAAAGATTATCAAAAGCCCAAAACAGGCCGTAAAGAATATAATCGATGCTTAAGAGCGTGACGTACTACTAGAAGTGTAATATGTGTAGTGAGTTGATGCTGAGATTTACAGAAGCTTTATCTCAACATAGGTTGAGATAGACGGAGAGATTACTAATTACCTTCATGAGCAAAACAGACTCAACTTGGGGAAAATCAAGTTTATGTCAATTAAGATAGAGTTGGATGGTGAGAAACAGAAAAAAACTAAACCATCTTCCCACCACACTCTTCTTACTCAGGCTGAACTTTGTTCCTCGATTTCTGACCATTGTACTCTCTGCTCCTAAGTGGTCAGTTTGTAGCAGCACCTCTCTGCTGCACCTTCCTCTTCACACTTTTCCCCAACTCCAGAGTTGGGTCCCTTGTGAGCTGCAGTTCCTTTCAGGAGATCCTGCTCTGGAGTGGGTCCTCCATGGGCTGCAGATTCTGTCAGGACCCTGCTTCACCATGGGCTCTCCACAGGCGGTAGTTTTTCAGGGAAATATCCACTTGCTGCAATGTGGCATCCTCTGTGGGCTGCAGGGTGGCTATCTCCTCCAGCATGGTTCTCTCCACAGGCTGCAGGGAAATACCAGCTCCGTGGTGGTCTCTCCTGTAGGCTGCTGAGGCATCTCTGCTCTGCTGCCTGGAGCACTTCCTCATCCTTCTCAGACACTGGTGTTTGCAGGGTTGTTGCTTAAACTTCTTTTTTTCCCTTGCTGACATATGGTATTTTGCCCTTTCTTAACAATGTTTTCCCAGAGATGCTACCAGCTTGGCTGCTAGGATCAACTGTGTCTGTGGTGTGTTTGCTGGAGCTGTCTGGAACCAGCTGTGCCCAGCCTGGAGCAGCCCCGACCTTCTCTCTCAGAGGCCACCCCTGCAGCCAAAACCTTGCTGCAGGCACCCAATACAGATAACCATCCTGCCTGTCTAAAGCTCTTTAGTTTTCTGTTTGCCTATGCGTATGGAGAGCAGCTTAGTTTTAGAATCATCCGTGGTTACACTGGTAGGCTGATCCAGGAAATCAATAATGATATCCTAGAAGAAAATTCAGTTTTCATGTCCGTGTAACTAGAATGCAAGTCAGTAAGAGAGCTTGGTGTTTTTGTCTGTGTCTGTTGGACATTCCAGATGAGTATAAAATGTCACAGGCAGAATAGTAACTGTGAGAAGAGTGTTAGAAAGCTTGCTTTCTCTATGGCACCAGGGAAGAGCTAGCTGTTTGAAATGGCCTGGTATGATTGTTGTCACTCGCTGTCTTCACGCATGTGTAACATCTGCTTGGCATGCCTTTTGGAACATAGCATACAGCTATTTCCTTGTTTTCCTTGCAGACCTCAGCTCAGCAGGCCTTGATGGGGACTATTAATACCAGTATGCATGCTGTTCAACAGGCACAAGCTGACCTCAGTGAAGTGGATAACCTACCCCCCCTAGGGCAGGACATGGTGAGTTTTTCTAATCCCTCATAGAAATGGATCTTAGTGCTTTGGGGTGCTTACAGAGGTTTTGGTTTTAGTCATTGTCCCTGGATCTAAAGTGTCATTGCTATAACTTTTAAAATGAGATAAAAATTTTGTGTTCCACCTCACTCTAGTCAGTCTTCTGAGATTATCTGCAGCAGATGTCCTTGCATAACCATGTCTGGAACCCTACTTGTTTCATGTGCGTACGTACAATTAAACATAAACTTTGGGCAATATTTATAGTGGGAGTGGCTGCCTCCTGGACACTTGGAAAATAAGAACAAAATATAATTCTGTCATTTCTGATTCACATTAGAACAGGACAACAGATCAAGAGACTTGCTTATGGGGAACTGTCAGTTAAGAGTGTTTAGATTTCATGGATGCACTGTATATGGCAACTGTTGAAATGTGATAGCAATTCTGTAGTGAATGAATCAACATAAGAAAATGCTTGCTGGCATATTTCATTGTAAGGGCTTGGTGGTTGTGCTCTGTTGCACTTTTAAAGGTTCAGGAAGGAATGAGAGATTTACATAGTGTCTCCTTTTACAGAACCTCACTGCAATCCTTCATTCTTGTTTTTGTTATTGCTCTTCAGGCATCAAGAGTATGGGTTCAGAACAAAGTTGATGAATCAAAACATGAAATACACTCTCAGGTTGATGCTATCACCGCAGGAACTGCATCTGTTGTTAACCTTACAGCAGGTAAATTACAAAGGGAAGGATTTCCTTGCAGTCTCCTAGTTATTTATCAGTCTAATTGAAGTAACATAGGGACTGATTATGGGGCAGCTGGAGAAAAATTGTCTTCATAACACCCTAATAGCGAACTGCATTGACATGTGGAACAAACTTTCTGTGCCTTCTAACACAATTTTTGTATCTTCAATCTATTTCTTACACAAAAGATATGACCATTGATGAAGACAAAATGTAGATGAATTATTCAAGAAAGTAGAGTGTGTTTGCAGGGTTACTGCAAAAAAGCATTATTGATCTTACAGTTGTTAGGGAGAGATTGTGTTTATTGACAGTGGGTTTTTTAGTTCACCAAATTACAAGTTGAAGGAGCTGTGAGTGGCTTAAAGGGGTCAATACTGTATTAGTATGGGTTCTTCCAATGTTGAAAGATAGCTGAAACTGTGGACTTATCAGCAAATTGCATAGAATGGAGAGAAGAAGATTCTTTTCTTCTTATAGAAGAAATGTAGGAATTGGAATGATTATAGCAGTATTCAGGTTTTTTCAAGTGACAATGAATTTACTTCATAGGCATTGCTTGGCTATCTTGAAATGTCTCTTTTGTCTCTCACCAAAGTGTAGCTTGTGGTAGCTGCTGCTTTTTCCTTTTTAACCACTAAAGCATTCTTATCATGAAAACACATTTGCTCTACAGGGGACCCAGTAGACACTGATTACACTGCTGTGGGATGTGCCATTACAACAATCTCTTCCAATCTCACTGAGATGTCCAAAGGGGTGAAACTGCTTGCTGCTCTCATGGATGATGAAGTTGGAAGTGGAGAAGACCTCCTGAAAGCTGCTCGAACGTTGGCCAGTGCTGTCTCAGACTTGCTGAAAGCTGTGCAACCTACTTCAGGAGAGGTCAGTAGATGGAAACTTCTCAGGTTCCCTCTTTGAAGAGCACAGCTTTGGTTTTGTTGAGACTTTTTTTTCTTCTAAGCCTCACCAGCTCAGTGTCATATCATATAATGTCCCTTGTGCGAGCAGTTCTTTTGACTATTTCTTATTCCTTCATCTGTCTCTGTCTTTATGCCTTGAAGTCTTGCACCTTGATATTAGAAAGTTCTGTTACATGTAGAGATTAAATTGTGTAATAAACAGTTAATTTATCTGGGTACTGTATTCTCTCTTTGAAACAAATTTCAAACAGCACTCTGAATCAATTTAATAGAAAGTGGGGACATAATGATTCATTATTGGTTTTCTGTACTGTCTACTTTGACAAATAAAATGAGAAGTTAGTCCCTCTGATGTAGCTTTCCAGAAATAAGAGTTACACTGGACAGAATAGAGTATCTTGATCAGTTTGTTATGAGTTGGAGTCTGCAGACAGTTTGCCTTAGATGTCTTTTTTTCAGGTGTTTATTTTGAAGAACATTAAATCTGACGTTTCAGACCAGTTGGCATATTGACTGTCCATCCTTAATTATCTTTGAAGTTATTACAACAATATCTGTTCAAGCTCTTCAAATTCTTTGCATACTTTCTGGGAGTACTTCAGATGAAACTTGTAAAATATGGATGTGCAGTTGTGCATGTAGAGAAGCAAAGATTTTTTTTTTTTCCAAAATATTTCTGTTGTGTCATTTTTAAAGCCATATTGATTGCACACTAATGCAGAAGTTCCCTGAGGAAATATAAAATTCAAGTAAAGCTTGAATTTTCAGGTTTTTCAAATTTTCTTTGAATTTATTTATTTCACCATTATTTTTCCAGCCTCGACAGACAGTTTTGACTGCAGCTGGAAGCATTGGGCAAGCAAGCGGAGAGCTACTGAGACAAATTGGGGAGAACGAAACAGATGAAAGGTTCCAGGTAATGAGGGGGTTTCTTATCACTGTCAGGACTGTGCAGCATTCTAATGAGGCAGCCTCTGCATAAAATCAAGCTTTCCTAAGTGCCATTAGGAGATGCTAGATTTGAAGTTTTTCAATGCTAACTGAGGTTAATCCATTGTGAAGTTGGTTTTTATTACAGTCACAGAGTGCTGATTTCATAGGAACTCCTAGCTCGTTCTGCACATCATACAAGATCTTTCTTGCCTCATGGAGACCTGTTTGCACTACTGTACTTCCCTCAATGTTTAAAATGCATGGCTCATGCCATTTGCATACTGATCAGACTCTTGCTTTTCAAATTCTATTCTACTTTCACCAGTACATTTATCACCAGCTTCTTTATGGTGACTTTCAGTACTTCGTTGTTGCGCAGATATCTTTTACAGGTTTTCTGTAGAATGTGGAGCTGTCATTCCATTTTACAGATGGAAAATTTGGCATGGGGGACCAGAGATCTACTAATCTGAGATACCCTATGACCTATTAATCTCTAAAATTTGTGGCACTGCGTCACACTTGATATGTTTGAATCACAGGTCCCATTTGCTTCAGTTGCAACAGAGTACAAGTTGTGTTGCACAATGCTGAGTCAGACACCAAAAATAAGGAATAGCAAACGACTTGCCTGTCTTCATTAAGTACACCATGTCAGATGCAAGATTATAATTGAGTTTTCCAGGGAGACATGTAGTCAATTATTCTGAATGCAATAGGGATTTTGCAGGAAGCAGCATGTGAAAACTTGCACATGCAAACAGACAAATTCAATCTTTGCCCTTCCTTGCGTTCCTTTGTCTTTGCAAGCTAATGACCTAGTATGCCATGTATTTCTGAAGAATGGATTAATGTTTTTTAAGAAATAACAAGTTTTTCTTATCATTAAATACAGTGGTTTTCACATAAGTGCCTTTTCTGTATGTATTCACGTAAACAGTTTGCACAACCTCTTGGTAAACTAAGTGGACAAAAATTGTTGTATTATAAACAATTTCTGTAGAATTATTAGTATTTTCATTTATCAAATCATAATGCCTGTATGACTTACATGTTAGCTATTAGCAATTTAACACCATTGTTCTTAAATATTCTGTTAAAAACATGTCTGGATTTTTTCACTCAGTGCCGAGAACAGGTTTGTACCAGAAAGGCAAAGTTATTTACAGCAAAGATAGACCTCTCCAGCACACTATATGCAAGATGTCTGCTAATATATCTTACTGGCTATTTGAAACACTTGATCGCCTAGTAAATCTGTGTGCAAGTTTCACCAGAGTTCTCATTTGTATTCCTATTTGAGTATATATTGCAGCCCTCTTTCTTGCCTGTGAGAAAGAACCTAAACATTCTGATAAGTACTATGGAGTGTTGCAGAAGGTAGGTAAGGAGAGGGATATACCTCCATATTCTAAAACTAAAATGAAAACTAGTGTTCTCCTTTTTGAAATCCAAGGTTTTCTTTCTTTTGTGAAGTTAAAATTATACATAAGTGTATCTTAGTAGTATCTTCTTACAGAAAAAACAGGTCATTTTAACGTTACAGGCATTAGGAAGAATCCATCCCACTAAAAAAAAATTAACTGTATGTAGCATTTTAAGTGTGGAAATAGGAAGACATTTTCTGAACTTTATCATTGCAGGAATTAACACAGATGTCTTATAATTTTGCAGGTTCAGAATTAACAATTATTTCTGTATGAAGGAAAAATGTTCTGAAATTAAGATGTTTTGAGTTACATTTTGGAGCCGTAGTTTATACGGCTATATTTACATCATGGACAGGGAAATATTCTGGTTGGAAATAGCATTTTCACAAACCCAGTTGCAGTTGTTAAGCACAAATAAGTACTTGAATTCAATATTAACTCAATAATACAATATTAACTGCTAACTGTCCTCAGTAGTGTGTTCCTTGAGGCTGTCATCCTTGTTGCAGATACTTATCACATGTTTAGCAGTGAACTCCAGATGTGTTTGTACTAATAGCGCATTCTCAGGAAGTGAAGATAAGCCCACTGCAATTTGGGACTTATATTTGTTCTTATAGACTCTGATGCAGTTCAAAATTTGGCAGTCCATACTTGTTCAGTCCAGTAACCGGATAATGTAAATAGAGAAATGGTTGTTCTGAGAACAGAATCTTAGCAAGTTTTCTGAGTAACAGTCATGTTTGCTGCCTTACATGAAACAAAATGTTTAAGTTTCGATACACAAGAACTTCTTACTTTTGGAGACTTGGTCTTAATACAAACAAATTACGTACCTTTTTTTGTTCATAAGACTGAGTTTTCCCTTTTGTTTTACCAGGATGTTCTGATGAGTCTGGCCAAAGCTGTTGCAAATGCTGCTGCCATGTTAGTGCTGAAGGCCAAGAATGTAGCACAGGTTGCTGAGGATACAGTTCTGCAGAACAGGGTCATTGCTGCTGCTACACAGTGTGCACTCTCTACTTCCCAGCTTGTGGCTTGTGCAAAGGTGAGGCCAGTAGTTTTCCTGAGGTGGCAAGGCATCATTTGGAGTGTATGCTTCTGCACGTTTCCAATGGTCTTAGCCAATACACTGTGTTAATGTCGGAGCTCTAGATTTATGTAATATCAAAGTTATTGATTAGTAAATTGTCACCCATATCAGTGGCAAACAGGAGCCCGGAAGATGTGAGGTGTTGCTGTAATCACCAGAGAAGGTTTCCCAGATAACAGAGCCCATCTGATGAGTTACTGGTATTGATAAAACAAAAAAGTAAAAAGTATTAGTTCAAGAAGCACAGCTTGCCTGGAGGACTATGTAAGTTTTCTGAGAAAGCCTAAAGTTTGGATGAGTTCACCTCTTGTAAAGCTAAATAATAAAAAGTTGATATTCTTGGTGAAAACAAAATCAAGTTGGTGATCATTGATTTTAAACATTTGCACTAATTCACAGTAGTCCAGTCATTTTAACAGATCCATTGCTTCCAGTGTAGTAGTGAATTTCTGTCTAAACAAATCACAAAGGAGTTGGGATCAGGCCTCAAATCCTGAAGTCTACAATTGGAGCATTAAGCCTTCTGCAGCCTTTTTTGTCTTTAAAATAAAGTACTTATCTAATTTTAAAAATTAAACAGTTTGCATTTCCTACGTGGATGTTTCTTTTGAAGTCTGCAGTGTCCTGCTTTGCAGGGAAATGGGTATTCAACTGTTATGAAACACCCAGAAGGTTTATATTAAAATCAATAGCCAATATTAGGTTCTAAAGTGTCAATATTTTCTACTTTTTATTTCTCTGTCTCTAAGGGCTTTTTGTAATACATATATATGAATTTTCATTATTTGGACTTGATAGTCTTACTGCTTGTGAATTCCTTCAGTGTGGCATAAAAGACACCCAGTGGTATTCTGTTTTCCTCATAAGATGTGTACAGTTTTCCCATTGCCAAAAGCTGTCCAGATTTGCCTGAACAAAATGGGGCAGAGCGGTTTCTAATCTGTAGGTCACAGGGTTTATTACTTGTTTATTACTTGTTGTTTGACTTGTGCCAAGCACTTTTTTTATTTAAGTAAGCAGAAGGCTGATATAAGAAACCTTTACAAGACCTGTTCCAATTAAAATTTCCTTTTATTTGGAATTCCAGGGTACAGAAGTCTGCCACTGGATTTATTTATTCTGGAGGAGTTTGACTCATGCCTGCTCCCCAGGGCCACTGTCTGCTGTTTTCTCAGTTCAGTAGCTGCTGAAGATGCTTGAAAAAAAGTGGGGGCCTCAATTCTCAGAATCTTAATTTAAGATTAAATTAACAATATGCAGAGCCCAGGTTCTTAATCTAGATGTCTGAAGGCACCTGTTTAAATACTCAGTTTGGGGATTTTTTTGGTCAGGGAAATAAGTAGCAGGTTTTTCACTTGGTAGTAGTTAAGAAATTTGCAAACAAGCCTTTTCTGATTGCTTTGTGTTCTTCACCCATGCAGGTTGTGAGCCCTACCATCAGCTCTCCAGTGTGTCAAGAACAGCTGATTGAGGCAGGGAAACTGGTAGACCGCTCAGTGGAAAACTGTGTGAGGGCCTGTCAGGCCGCCACAGATGACACTGAGTTGCTGAAGCAGGTCAGTGCAGCTGCCAGCGTTGTTAGCCAAGCCCTGAATGACCTCTTGCAGCACGTCCGCCAGTTTGCAAGCAGGGGAGAGCCCATTGGACGCTATGACCAGGCTACAGATACCATCATGTGTGTCACAGAGAGTATTTTCAGTTCAATGGGAGATGCGGGTAAGTTTCTGTAATGGTCAGTAGCTTTCCACGATTCAGAGATGTGCACATTTCAAATAACACAAGTAAAAACCACAAGACCAGGAAAGAAAATATTTCAGTCAGTTGTATTCACATTAAAGTTGATATGAACAAACTAATATTTTAATCTAGAGTCATCTTAGTTGTTGTGTTTATTTTTTTAAGGAACTGTCATTTCAGCTGTGCAGCACTCTTCCAGAGGAATCTGTGCAAGGAAGTAATGAGTGAAATTTTTTGCATTTTTTGACCCTAGAATCTTCTTTGAGAAATCTGAGTGATGAAAATTTTTTAAAGATGTGCAGGAATGTTTGCCAAACCACTCTTAATCTTTGAATTGAAAGCTGTGGAAAAAGTTTCCTAGTGCTCTGTAGCTATCCTAAGGAATTGAATTACTGTAGATGTGCACAGGAAAGCACATTGGGTTTTATTTTAGCTATCACTTACAATTCAGTGTCTGTACAGAATGATGCAGTAAAAAAGATAATCTTGGATAGCATTTATTTTCTGTTCACAGTCAAATATTTTGTTGTGCAATACATCGGTTTTTAGTAGAAAGCATTCAGATTTGAGTCTGTTTCCAACTCATCGTTGCACTCATGTTGTACCAGTCTTAACAGCAGAGACTCTGGCTTGGGACTGCTGTATTATTGCCCAAGCAGGTTATTCTTTCTGTTGGATTTACAGCCTTAATACTGTAAGAAAGGACATTTTAAAGGTATTTTTTTTTAAGTGAAAAATTTGGACTTGGAGATGGATTAGCTATTATTGGAAAAAAAATTAATTGCATACTGGGAAATTCTTGTTAACAGCTAGAAAACTTTATTTTTCTTGCCTATGCCTGAGCAGAGCAAACAAAGCCACAAAGAAGGCTTTTAATTCTGAAGTCCATAAGTCACCTTTACACATGAGAAAACTGCTGCTTTGGGTTTCTTTCTCTTTATTTTTTAAGAGAATTTAAAGTAAGGTATTAGAACCAAACAGGTCTTGCTTGATTTGATAACTTACAGAAAGCCAAGGGCTTTACGGGCTCAAGTTTACTATGAGGTAGTTCAAGTGTATGTTTTAGTGACCAAATGAATTTGCTGTAGAAAGGATATCCATTTCAGAAATGTTACTGCTTTGTCTTTGTGCTTCACCATGACCAGAACATGACTCCAGCATCTTAAATATATACCTTAGTTTTGTCCAAAACCACCTAATTGGTGCTGATTCTCTTCTGACAGAGTTATTAATTGAGTCATCATGGGACCAGGAGATTCCTTGAACTGCATATTCAAAATTGCCTTAAAACATTGATTTGGGGGTTTTGTCTTACTACCTAGAACGCAAATACTATGTTTTTTCTTAATCTCCAATGTAGCAGTTTCCTCCATCTATTTTGTGATCCTAGATTTTAATTTTGAAGTATTTATTATATTCGAGTCAAGAGAATACTTCAGCAAATGTAACTTTTTTTTTTTTTTTTCGTTTTGTTGCATTGACTTTTGAAATCAAAACTGAAATGCAGAGAGAATGGAATTAAAATATGATTATATACCCCAGGTGAAATGGTACGGCAGGCCAGGGTACTGGCTCAAGCCACTTCTGATCTTGTCAATGCCATGAGGTCAGATGCTGAAGCAGAAATTGACATGGACAACTCTAAAAAGCTTCTGGCTGCTGCAAAGCTCCTGGCAGATTCTACAGCCCGCATGGTTGAGGCTGCAAAGGTACTGGGAAAATGAACTCTCAGCTTATAATTGCATAGTTACACACAAAGAAGAGATGGTATGTGGGATATTATACATAGCATCTGGCCAATAGTAGAGATGTTTTTTCTTATCCTGGAAATGCTCTGCATTTAATGACATATCATACATTCAGAAAAAAAAAAAATTCATTAGTTACCTGGGGGTTTGTTTTGGGTTTTAAAATCCCTTCTTGGAGTGCTTAGCTTACCTGTGTGCAAGGTGGTCATGACTCAAGCTGTCTAGGGCAGTTACCACCAGCTATAACCACTGTGATGCGGAGTCTTGTACCAGTCTGCTGATAAAAATGGAACAACAAACCCATAGCAATCTTTTACAAATCTCTCTTACAAAAACTGTTATCAAAGCAACTCTGCCTCTGTCTTAGGAACAGTTTCTTGCTGTTGTTTACCACTCACCTGCCTGTTCCCACAAGAAAGGCAAATATCTAAACTTTTCTTTCACTTCTGTGCTCAAAACTTATTTAAATCCACTAGGGAGGAATATGTTCTTTGAATTGTTTCCCAGATCCTGCACTTACAGATCAGGGCCAGCCGTTCTGCTAGGGCTCTAGAAGGCCCATATGCTTGGCTACAGAGCATATCCTTGACTTTACAACAGTTCCTAAGACTTGAAATGGAGAAAACCTACTGTGTTAAATCTCAACGTTTGGACTGCAGACTACTGAAAAGCATATTGAATTGGGAATTTTAAAAACTGTTGGTTTGGTTTTTTTTTCAAACTGACATTTGTCGAAGTACATTACTTCAGATGATAGTGGAAGCAGTTCAGAGTCTGTTTTCCCAAGCACCTGAAGTAATATATGAAGCAAATGTTCAGCTCCCTTCCTCCAAGTACCTAACATACACAGTAACAACTCCATTTTTTGCTCTGAAATTTTGTGCAGGGAGCTGCAGCCAATCCTGAAAATGAGGATCAACAGCAGCGTCTGAGAGAAGCAGCAGAGGGACTGCGGGTTGCTACAAATGCTGCTGCACAGAATGCCATCAAGAAGAAAATTGTCAACAGATTAGAGGTTGGAAACTAGATATTGCTGAATTTCCTGTTTACTCCGTTTTGATAGCTATTGTCTCTAGATTATTTGAAGCAAGTAGAAATGTGTATTTCAGGAGAAGTGCCAAGCATAGAATGATAGAATTGTAAGCTCAGTTCCAGACTACAAGGCTTGAAATTAGAGATGCTAGTATATGATACCATAGGCTTCGGAGAACTGAGCAATTTGTATTACTGATGTAGTAAAGCGGTATAAGAATTTGACTCAGAACGCATTTGATGGTGGCTTAGTCATTATTTATTAGAACAACTAAGGTTTCAAACAGCTGAACTTGGAACTGTCATTACTGTTTTAATTTATCTGTATGATCTGTCCATTTAAAACAGTATCTTTTGGTAGTTTCACTAGTGTATCTGCCAGAGTTTCATGTAAATTTCCATACAAAGCCATAGTGAATTGCAGCATATCCAATCAAACTGGTAAGGCATTCAGAGAATTGAAGAAGCAGAAAGGGAAGTGAAAAGATAGATCAGATCTGGTAGCACAGCCAAGGGGGAGAAAGGCAATTTACTCTGCAGGAAGGATAAAATACCTCTGAAGTTTTGTCTTATAAGCAAGGTTTGGTCTTCCCATTCTCAGCTAAAATGTAGAAAAAACAGATTAATAAAGAAGCTTTTTGCAATTCCTAGTTTCCAAATGTGGTTTTACAGTAGTCTGATTCAGGTGCAATGAGATTAGACAAAGAAGATTACGTAAGTAGGTAACTATGTTCCAGAAACGCAATTAAATAACTGCAGGAGTGTTTCAGGAAAGAAAGGCTGATGTTTCAATTTTCCAAGTGTATGCAAGAAAGTTTTATAGAAAGGACATTTTGGTTTGCTTTTGTAATGTATACTGTCTTACAAAGGAATGAACTGTGTGATGATGAGAATGAACTTCATGCTCAGTTGTATTTAGTTAAAGAAATGTATTGTACAACGTGTTGGAATACCTTGGGTAAATTGTTGAATTTTTAATTTTGCAATAGGGAGATATTGATAATAACGCTCCTAGATATTTGAAGGTTTTCTCAGTGCCTTTAGACTCAGTATGTCAGTATTTTGTATCCCTGCATCATTTTGGTGTCTTTGCTTTTGCCATAGAGCAATCTCAGTAGAAGTTGGCCCCCTTAAATCTTTGGTTGGAGAAGTTAGTGTAGCAGTGTGAAGCACTTTGCCCATATTTCTCTGGCCTTCTTTGTAGGGAGCTAAGTAACTATATTATTTCTGCTCTCTGTAATTGACTCCTCTTGGTCATATTGCAACCTAAGCTATGAAAAGCCTAGAATCCTTCTAGTTCCAGTTTTTTATTTGCAAGTTAGAAATGGATAATAGTGTTCAGCTGTTTTAATCTTGTGAAGAGCAATCCTGAGTTTCCTTAAGGCAAATCAAATTAATCAAGGCATATAATGCATTAATCTGTCAAAGTTGTTTACTGTCAAAGTTACCTATAATATGTATTTCATTCTCTGAATTGCTCAGACTTCGACCAGTGATTTAACTCATGTTTCTTTTTCCTCCAAAGATTGCAGCTAAACAAGCTGCAGCTGCTGCTACTCAGACTATTGCAGCTTCTCAGAATGCAGCTGTTTCAAATAAGAACACAGCAGCCCACCAGCAACTTGTGCAGAGCTGTAAGGTAAGATTGTCACAACCCACTCACAACTCTTGAACTTTATGGGGAACTGAAGAACACCTTCTGTAATAATACTGCTGCAAACTCAAAAGGAGATTTTAAAAAACCCGACCAAACCAATGAAACCAACACGCCACACATTCTTCTGTATGGATTCTGGAGACCCCTCATTTATTGTATTATCCATAGTTTCCATGTGTTATTTTAGAGAGAGCTTTGAAAAGCTGAGCTAATGTACTTGGCTGTTAGAAATGCCCCCACAAACACCTTACAGTCTTAGATACCTCAACATGTATCTGTTGAGTAACAACCAGTTCACCTCAAGCAGGTGCTTTAAGTACAAGTTTTGCTGCAAATCAGTCAGCAGTACTGCGTATGCAGAGTTACACTAGAAGCACTGTGTGAAGGGGTCCAGCTGCTCAGAAATTTACATGTTGGCAAGAAGTCTTGGCCATGAGTTCAGCACACAAACGTGCTCTTCAGCAGGTATGCAGCTCAATGATCATTCAAACAGGCTGGTGAATGATACTTGAAAGTGAAATAAGACTGAGGTCTGCTATGGAATAAAGCTAACCTTTGAATTTTCCACAATGAAGAATGGAGTAGCAATAATGATTTATACTATAATGGAGTGAAATCCATATTTAATGTATTGGCTATATAACCTACAACAGTGGTCCTGCTATTCTGATGTTCAGCCTACAAGCAACTGAGGCCTTAAATACTACAGAAAAAAAATAAGTTATAGACCTTACTATGGGGTTAATGTGATTCCTAGCTTGAAGTTAAAGCTGGGAAGACCCTAGATTTCAAGGTATGCCTGAAGTCAAGCACATTTTTATAGTTCCAAGCCTAGAACTCAGTGTGGTGAGAAGCTGCTCTCTTTTGTGTTTATGCTATATTTGGCAGCTTAATTTCTAGCTCTTACTAATGTTGCTCCAGGGTTTCTAAAGAAATTGCATTTAAATAAACAATTGAAAGACAATAGAATGCAAAAGGGTTTTCTTCTGAATGGAAGAGCAGTTATGTGGGGAACAAGAGCAAAGCCATTAAAGGCGGCATCGTTAAAAGCCACATTAACATTCTGCAATTATTTCTTGTCATAGTAATCCTAAGAAATCTTGGAATTAAATAAGGTAGCTCAAGTACATCTCAAGATTGTGTTGTAGGCTGTTGCTATTTCATTATGAATTTAAAAAAGAACAAAACAAACAAGCTGATTCATTGTATTCTTCACAGCTCATTCTAATTTGGTCTTGATGATTTTGTAGATAGCAGAGAAGACCCAATACCTACCTCTCTTACTTTTTCTGGAGGGTGGGGTATGGGAATTCAGTATTGTACTGCTGAAGTAAGTGTTATTGTGAAACGGGTGGACAAGGAACATGAATCTGGGCAGTCTAGGAATGAAGATTTAGCAATGCACATTTCAGAATCCTCGAGACATATTATAAAGTTTTTATTGTTAGAAGTCAGGGAAAAGTAGGCTGAGGTGCTTGTGTGTAGAAGTTTATTGAACATGCAAAGGAAATAATTCAAAATAAGTTGCAAAAAAATGTTGCCAAAAAATCTTAGATTGTCTTGTAGGATTTTTAAACTAATGAGTAGCTTGAATAAAGATCTCTAAGTATAATGTCTCTGAAAAATCCTACCATGTATTAATTTAATTCCATTGAATCGTAAAGGAATTCTATGAAGGCACAATAGTATTGTATCTGTGAATACTACAGATTGTCTTTAAGGGGGGTTCGAAGAGGGCTTAATTTAGTGTCAGAGGGTTTGGAGGTTTTATTTATCTACTAAAAGCTTTTCCCTTTATTATAGAATGTTGCAGACCACATTCCTCAGTTGGTGCAAGGTGTAAGAGGAAGTCAAGCTCAGGCAGAAGACCTCAGTGCCCAGCTTGCTCTAATAAATTCCAGCCAGAACTTCCTTCAGGTGAAGTGAATCAATCACTGTAGTAGATTCCATCAGAGCAAGACACAATTTTTTTTTTTTTATTGCTGTGTGGTTTTATTTGTGATAAATAGGCAGTAAAGTGTTAATAACATGATCATTCCTTTGCACCAGTTAGTCCTGCCTTAAATGGGCAGGTAAAGCTACTGTTTCAGCAAGCTCCAGAATTCTTCACAAATGAAAGGGAGTATTACCATGTTTTTTTTGATAGTAGCCTGCATACATAATGGATCTTGATTGAGCTTTTGAGCAAAACACAAAATTTGACTCTGTGCTTCTTCCAAAACACCTTAAAAAAAATAATTAAAAAAGAACATTGATGACAGAACTATTTGGTTTATTGTTGACATTACAGGAAACACAGAAGAAACCAATTCTCCGTGTAATGACATGATCATTCCTTGGCACCAGTTAGTCCTGCCTTAAATGTGGAATGGAAACCAACCCTTTCATTGGTTGCTGTTAGCAGGTTTTTTTTATAGTCACATGTAGGCAGAGGTATTGCAAACCATGATCTCACTCTGAATATTTTGCTATATGATTATCTCTGGAGTCATTGAAATGATCTATCTCCGCTCTGGCTGTATGTGCCACTAGCCCTCTTCTTCCTCAGGCTAACACC
>VYZX01014691.1:7456-82459 GCA_013401335.1 Brachypteracias leptosomus
TTTGTATTTACTTTTAAATTTGTTCTTTATTGTTTTACATAAATAGAAACTTCTGCTTACATTTAACATAAATTTAACATTTATCCATGGATATGAGCAATGAGTATATGTAAATCAAAGCTGTGAATAATAAAGGCATAGGGGAAAATAAGATCAATTCCAGCAGAAACTGTGCTACAGACTGTATTGGATATAAGGAAAACTAACAAATCCTCGTTCCTTTACTTTTATTCTTGAAGATTTCAGTCTACAGGAAAGCTAACTGGTCACCAGGNACATTCCTCTATGCAGCTGCTGGAAATTCAGTGAGAATGTGGGACCTGAAAAGGTACTGATCACCAGCAGAAGAGTATGTTCTTTTGTGGTTATGTGTGCATATGAAAAGACAACGGTGTGCTTTCTGTTTATGGTAATGTTCATAACCAAATTCAGTGAGAATGTGGGACCTGAAAAGGTACTGATCACCAGCAGAAGAGTATGTTCTTTTGTGGTTATGTGTGCATATGACNCATATTTAATTCTTTATCTTAGTATAGGATGCAGACTTCATCAGAAGTGACTCATCTCCTTATCTGAACTGTGATAGCTGAGATGAAAATTCTTTAATCAGTTATAGATTATGGATAACATTGAGTCTTAATAAATGCTTATCACTTCAGTTCTATTTTTATTTCATGATGGAACATGGATGGATGGTTGTCTGTAGTTAAACTTTTTTTCTTAATCCCTGATAAAGTGGATTTATATTTTGTTTTCTTCTATTCTTTTTTTGGCCACCTTAGCCAGAGGGTTTTGGAACTCACAAGCTCCTGTTTTTCAGGACTATGCCTAAACCACCATACTATGGGTCCTATACATCATCTTCCCCATAAAGCTGACACCACAAAGAACACGTTATTCATGAGGCCAAAGAGAGAATGAGCAAGATACGCTAGCTTGTGATGAGGGGGTACCCTTCGTTCTGGTCTTACACTTTTTCCACTGTGTAAGTAATATATAAACACATGTGGGAGTGGAGCAGGAGCCAGAACCTGAGTGAGCTTTCCAATTGAGCTAGGCTTTCTCTTTCTTTATCCTTCAATTCTTGGATGCTCAGCTGTGCACTGGGCCAGCCTCAGAAGACAGTCTGCAAGGTGTAGGTGCCTAACTTGGTGGTTTGGGCTGTGGATTTGAATCCTTTCAGCAATCCCAGAGGATTCTTAGGCAGTAGGGTAACAGAAAGGCCCTCTAATAATTACTTTTTTGCATAGTTCAGAATATTGAGTTAGAAGCTATCACCCTAGCACAGTAATGAGTGCAGAACCTCAGTGGGGACAGCAGAGTGTGATCATGTAATGCATGTTTGTCATGCTGCCAACTCATATGACAAGCAAGGAGGTGGAAGGGTACTTGGAAAAACACAGCTGTCAACAGAGGAGTTTATCTGCCATTCTTGTGTGCTCTCTTGCTACGGACAGGCTACATAAATCCTGATGAGGCCTCCTGCTTCTTGACTTACACACTAGAACATCCAGGGATACTTAGGCCATGTGTACGTGCTGCAAAGTAGTGTGTGTTCCGCAAGGTGAACTCATCCATAATTGTCCAGCCATTTTGGATAGTACAAATGACCCGTATGTGCATGGGCAGTGCAGCAGTTTAAGAATTCTCAGTGCTTCTGCATGTGGGTAGGTCCAATGGAGGTGGTAGGTCTGGTCACAGATACTGCTTTCCCCTGCCACAGAAACTATTGTCTTGTCTGCTGAGCCAGGAATTTTAGTCACCTCAGTCCAAGTGCCTAATTTTTCTGATATGTCATACAACTTTTGTTACAGCTGGAGCCGATGCAGGCTAATTGAATGTGGTAGCTTTTAAAATACCTTTAACTTGCTGAAGGTTTTCTTTTACACTGCCAAGCTCTCCCTATTTTACTGCTAAGCTTATTCATTTTAAAAGGTCGATAAAGAGCAAATAATCGGGGATGAAGTCTGACATTTGCTTGTGAAACAGAGGTAGTGGTTTAAAAAGTTACAGCTCATCTGTTCCTCCTCAGCTCAGTCTAACTGGGTGAGATCTGGCTCCCTACAATGCAAAATGAAGCAGGGTTGATTGGACTGCTGCTGTAGGGACAAAGACCAGAGGAGATTGATTATGCCTTCAATTGTTAAAATGGCCTCACTTAAAGAATCTGTTTTAAGACTCCCATTCTTGGAGCACAAGCAAGGAGAGAGGTGTGTGGCTAGCCTATGGAAAGCATCAGCACGTAATGGTATGTAACCAAAACATCTTGTCTGGAAAAATATATTAAACTCTCTTCCTGCAGCTGCCTGTGCAATTCTTCAAGTGTGAGTCACATTTCCCATACTCATGAGCTGTGTTTCTCTAGCCCACCACACATTCTTCCTTGAGAAGATACTGTGTATTTCATAACCAGGTATTAGTAGTGCTTCTTTCCAGAGCAGTCTTCTCTGAAGTCCCTGAAGCATTCCTGCTTTCAGGCAAGAGGTAGAAGAGGTGAAAGGAATCGTTCTGGTAGATAAATTCTGTCAAATATACATCATGGTACAGCAGCCTGTAATAAGATCTTTCAGGTTTTTCCCATGAAGTTATTTGCTACATGTCTTCCAAGCTGATTAGGTGGCAGATAATTTTGCTTAACATATTTGGTTATTTGTTTTTACTTTAGATGTTCGATGTGACTGAAGGGGCTCTTGGAAGTGTAAGTCCTACACACAATTTTGAACCTCCTCATTATGATGGCATTGAAGCACTTGCTATTATGGGAGACAACCTTTTTAGTGGATCCAGAGATAATGGAATTAAGAAATGGGATTTGGCTCAGAAGGACCTTCTGCAGGTAATGGAAAACATGATGCAGCTAATGTGAAAGTTACTCTGTAGAACAGTTTTCAGGCTGTTGAAATGTTCAGGCTCATAAAACAACTATTCACTTAGATACTGATGTTTTTAATAGAGAAGGCACAGAGCATTGACCAAGAATTGATAATGTACTTGATCTTTACACTAAGAGCGCAGTTGCTTTTCAGTGTGTGTAGCATCAGGAAATTCTGATGAAGTGGTTAGCTCTCCATTTTAGCTCTGAGTGTGTGGTTTTTGTTCTGTTGCTTTGGAATGAAAGCAGCCCTTGCCTCTTGTAGAACCACTTGACATCCTCCTTGTCACTGACAAGTTGGTAGATTTTGGACTGGGAAGTCATTAATGACAAGCAATGCTTTACATCAAGCTACAGAATATTTTCTTGTGACGAGGGTTTACAACATACTCCGCTCTACCCAGTCTTTTTTCCAAAAAAAGTTTACTCCTTATTTCATCTTGTTATATAATGTAAGTGTTATGTAACGTATACAGCACACACATTTATCTGTTTGCTGTTAGAACATGTTTGCTGTAAGTTTTCACTGAAAAAAAAAAAAGGGGGGGGGGAGGGGGTGGAACATGGCCATGACAAAAAGAATCTCAATTCCAGGGAAGCCTTGGAACTTCTTTGTAATTTGCTTGACATGGAGAATTTTTGGAGCATGTCTTTTATGTGTGTTTAATGTGCAGACTGATAGCAAAGAAACAAATAGAATATTAAAGTTTTGGGACTTGAGAGAATAAAGGACTGGTCGCATTGAGAAGAAATTTCCATATGGGTATACTTAATATTCCATAAATATACAAACTTCCTTGACTGACTTTCAAAATTGTCCGATAGCATGCCAATTCCTTTTCAGAATAGTACTGAGACTTCACAGTTAAGATTAAGAAATTCAGCCTCTTACAGAAAATCTTCACTTGACCATATTGGGACATCTACCCTTATACCTGTCTGTCTAGGGAAATGTGCTAAGCAGGCTGTTAGTTTTCCTTCTTACTTTTTATTTCTATAAAATGTGTTTTTCAAGGCAGTGAGACTAAAGCATTTGACAAAACAATGTAAATCTTATTCACTGTCTTTTTAGAGAATGAAGAAAAAAGTGCTGTTACTTTTGCTCATGATGGGGTAATTCAGGGTTAAAGGGCACACTGGAGATCACACCCAGTGCAAAGTTGGCCCGCTGGTTCAAGCAAGGCCAGCTCTGTGCTTAGGTCTGGTTACTCAAGGCCTCGCCCAGCTGAATTTTCAACATCTCCAAGGTCACAGATTGCACAGCTGCTCTGGGTGACCCATTGCACTCCTCAAACCACTCTTGTATGAATTTCCTCACCACTTGTATCCAGTCAGAATTTCTGTTGTAGCACCTTCCTGCTTGTGTGTACACTTGACTGTTTTAGATGAAAAAAACCCCAAAACTACAAAAAACAAATAAAACCTGAAACGGATCCAAGCTGCTTTAAATTATAAATGCTACATTTCAACGGAGGTTCTGATTTGGTGCACGTGTTGAACAAGTCTGATCCTCTGCAGTTGATGAAAATCACTTAAACATTCTATTCCAAAGAACATGGAAATCATCTACTTGGTGCTATATGTTCCAAGCCACAAAACACTGCTATGACAAAATTAAGATTTAGAAAAACCACTTCCCCTACCAGTTTCATGAAGTGCTGCAGGACTAGACCACCAGTGTTGATAGCAATATATATTATAGATAAAATGGCAAGATGGTCCTAGAAAGCTGAATGTGCTTTATAATATGAGAAAGGCAGCAAAGCAGTTCCTAGCAAACTGAGCTGGAGAAGAGCTACTCTTGGTCCCCTTAATAGCCCAGGTTTGCTGTCTTTTATTTCCCCAGTGTTGGTACCAAATGGATGTTGCTTTCAGACAGTCCGTGCAGCATTTTGCCTTATGAATTAACAGTAAAATGCTAGTCTCCTTCCTCAGTAAAAAATTAATGTGTTTTTTGTTAAGTACTATGTCACAAAATCAATTTATAATGTGTAAAGAGGAAAGAAGAAAGGAGGAAGTCAAATATAGAAACATTTTCTATCTCCCTGGTGTATTTTTTTGAGAGGTATTTTGGATTTTCTTTTGATGTGTTTTATAGCTGTTTTACAGGCAGACTTGAAACATATACAGAGACCATATGCTCAAATACACATTTGAACATATGCAGATTTAGCAGTACCCTAAATTAATTTCTGTTCCACGTCAGGTCAGTTGTGTATACTTGATTTTCTTCTCATTTTGCAGTACTATTTCACAAAAACTTGTGATATAGAAGTAACCTCATAGAAGATAGCACCCTCCTTGCTCTAAAGGAGGAGAAGCCACAGGGCTGGAGTATACCTAGAGTTGTGTAGCAAATTTACCGCAGGACACAAATCAGGCTTAGAACTTGGAATTTTTCCATTTCTGTGATTGTTCCTCTAGAAGCTTTTGCAGCCCTGTGAGACTTGCCTGCTTTCTCTTTTTCAGCAAGTTCCTAATGCTCATAAAGACTGGGTGTGTGCTCTTGGCTCAATACCTGGCGCTTCTGTTCTGCTCAGTGGCTGCAGAGGAGGCACCCTCAAGCTCTGGAACGTGGATACCTTCACACCCATTGCGGAGATGAAGGGACATGACAGCCCTATAAATGCAATCTGCACCAACTCCAGCCAGATTTTCACAGCAGCAGAGTGAGTTTTTCTTCATGAATCTTTCTTTTTCCTGGCTCCTGCTAGAATTCTGTCCATGCAAATGCATTTAGGAGGTCTTCAATTGTCCAAGTCACTTCACAGCAAGCATGGGAGGCCTGGTCCGTGCTCCTGCATGCTAATGATCTATTGTAGTGATCCCCAAAGTGGGGTGCATGCACCCCAGCAGATGCACATTTCATTGAAGCATGGGAAGAAAATGTTAGAACTTCAGTAGTACATGTATGTAATTTATAAATACACATGGGAGCACACTCAAAATATTAGTGGTAGGGGTATGTGATCCAAAAAGTTTGTAGACCACTGATCTGCAGAAAGGCAAAGAGAATTTGGTGATAGTTGAGAACTTTACCAGCTTGTCTCTGCAGTTGGACTATTTACTGCTAGGACTGATTCCTGACCTGTAGGACTTTTTCTAAAAGCCATGGTATGTGGTTGTGTTTTGGGGTTTTTTTGTTTGCTTTTTGTTTGGTTTTAAGTGTTGGCATATGGCAGAAGCACTGCAAGCCACCCTACTGTCCTTGAAACAAATAGTCAAATCAAGGTGTTTTCTCAGTAGAAGTGAGCAACTCAAGTACTTGAAACCTCAGGGGATTTGACGAGGAAAAATGTCTCATTCTGGAGAAAGTGCAGGAGACAGCAGCAGAGCTTACTTAGTGGCACAGTCTGAGTGCAGGAGCTGTGAAAGCTGTTGCGTTATCATCTAGTGCCAATCACAGAAGCTTCTGGCCTGAGTTGAAAGCAGGTCTTTCTGAATAGAAGCAGGATTTCAAAGTTGCCAAGTTTCCACATTTGGTGGCCAGTTTTTGTTTGAGCATTAATAGATAGAAGTAGACATCAAAGCCTGTCTCCATTTTCTTAAAGATTATTAAGTTAAGTGCATCTGAAATTTATTCTTTATTACTAATGAAAGAAAATCCCAGCCTTTTGGCACTTGTAACATCGTGGCATGAGATTCCTGACAATTTGCAGTGAGGTGAAAGCTCCAGTCAGAAAAGCTCTATGGTGTGATAAAGTCTGCCCTGACTGTGACCTCCTGGCTTTTTTTTGAGGGGGTTATAAGGAAAACACGAGTCAATGTTTGCTGTCACATAACTCGATGTTTATGCAAAATTCATAATTTCTCTTGCACAGGATAAATTGCTATTTAACAAGACTAATTCTTTATTTTACTTTATGATAATAGTTCTGTAACACATTCCATGTGATACTTTACTTATACATACCACAAAACTGTAAATAGTGATTGTTGCAAAAAATACAGAACTATATAGCTTTCCTCTCCTGGGCTTCTGAACACCAGCTTACTGGTATATGCTTTCCAGCACCTGGCAAACGATTTGAGGTGTTGGGTTGTTTTTAGTGCTTTTAGTTGTTTTAGTTTTGGTTTGGTTTTTTTATAGGGATAGGGGGAGTTAGGACTTTCTATCATCTTATGGTTCTGTGCTTTTTTTTTTTTTTACCTTTTCTTATTCAGGACTGATCCCTCTCATGCAAATGAAGCACATTTCAGGTCCTTTTTGATTTAACCTGTTACAACTTTTCACACTTTTTTTAATGGCAGGAAGTAGTCTTGTCCTACTGAATCTGTCTCTCTAATTCTGTAGTGTGCTGCCCGTTTGCCTATGGTCTACTGAGTTGCAAATAGTTACATGATGGAAGCTCTTCTCTGATGTCAGTCTGTTTAAGCCTATCACCATCAGCTGTATTCTAAAAAAAAGTAATAGCAGAGTAGGATTTTACTTTCCTTAAACATACAATCTTTATTCTTGCTTAGATGGTTAAAGATAGTAGCCAGTGCTGTGATAAGATCAGGGAATCTTAAATGTTGTAGATCTTAGATTACAGTCTCCTGGAGGTGGAATGACCCTTGCGTATCCATTAAGAAAATCTTATTTTGTCAACAATGCCTTTCTGAATAAGACACCTGAGTTTTAAGAAAGCTCCTTTGCCCCTCTTCTCTCCCCAATTTAATTACCTAGCTCTAATACTGCTTTGTTATGTTTTTCAGTGACCGGACTGTGAGGATCTGGAAAGCTCGAAGTGTAATGGATGGACAGATCTCAGACACAGGAGACGCAAGTGAAGATCTTGCCAGTAATTGAAATGATGGGGATAAATTAATATATTGATGAATTTCAGGTGTACTCTAAGCAGTTTGCTACATGCTTATTAGGTAAACACTGATGACTGGAATGAACTGACGAATAAGAGTGAACTCTACTAGACCTGCTGTCCTTAAAATATGTACTGTATTTAAGAAAAAAAAATAACCTCTTGGTAACATGTTTGTGTCTCATTGGTCACATATGTCTATATACTATGGCTGAATTTGTGTGCACATGTAACACTTGCGGTTTAAATTAACTGGAAATCGGTCTTCTCTAATGACCATCTCCAAAATTATAACCTGGAACATATAACAAAAGTGCTCTGCCGTATTTCACTCACAAGTAAGATCAGCTCGTTTAC
Organism: Brachypteracias leptosomus; assembly: GCA_013401335.1. Classification (NCBI taxonomy): domain Eukaryota; kingdom Metazoa; phylum Chordata; class Aves; order Coraciiformes; family Brachypteraciidae; genus Brachypteracias; species Brachypteracias leptosomus. The sequence continues at coordinate 15,488 of VYZX01014691.1, forward strand.
ATTTTAGAGTAGCAGGAGGGTGATGATGTCCCAGTAATAAGCTTTTGATTGTGATTTCAAGATTCTGAAGGTCACTTACACTGTTAATAAAGTGGAGTGTATAAAAGATGTGAAGAAGCTGTTAATGACACATCTATCTGACATGGCTGTATCCCGCTAACAGCGAGTGCTGTATGATTTGTGTTAATGTTAGCATATAACTCGTTGACCAAAGTTGTGCAGCTATGTATACTCTGTGCTCAGGACTAGAACTCAAATGCTCGTAAGTTGGTGTATGTTTTATTAGCGTTTTGCCTATATTCTGTAATGACTAGGCGTTCTTAATGTCATGACAGAAACATATATCTTAATCTATTTTTCTTATGGATTTGTTTCTATCATCTCACATCTTTTTTTTTTTAAAGCAAAATGTCTTTCCTTTTTATCTAATTTTTATATGCTGCTAAATGTATTTTAAATACACTGTTTTGCAAACCTTGGCAGTTACTTTGAGAACCGAACCACGTGTATTGGAAAAAGCTGTGTAAATAGATGGTTGTACAAAGAAAATATCTTACCTTGTGCCTGTATGACTTTTAAAGCTCTTAGAGTGTGGATATTGAGGGAGGATGTATAATTTACCCAACTGCTCTGAATATTAATTTGTAAATTCTGCAAATTAAAAAGAAATGTAGATTCAGATACAGTGTTTGGATATTGAGGGGTTTTTGGTTTGTGGGTTTTGTTGGGGTTTTGTGGGTTTTTGTTTTGTGTTTGTTTTTTTTAGAAAAGATCAGTCTGTAAATTATAGCTTATGTAGGTAACACTTCAATAAAGATGTGAATGTGAACTACTTCTCTTTGCCTTTTTCATCATACTTCCTTACAAAAAATTCACTTCCCATGCAAAGGCCCCGAATATAAAATGCACAATGCAGTAGAGTAGCTTGCTGAGTAATATAGCCCGTAAGTGGTCCTGGAATCCCATGTCTGTTCTTTTTGGCCATTATTTGTGTTTTGACAGTATTTAGGAACCCTAGTAGAATTTCCTCATACTAAGAATACCAAGTACAGTACAGATTTGGAGCAGATTGTTCCTGTTCCTAAGAAATGACAGTTCTTGACTTATTACATATGGTTTGTCAAACGAAAGTTCTGATGCCTCTTACTGATCTTAGAGGAATTATGTCCTCCTCAGCTCAGCTTGAAAGGAGATGGAAACACATACTGCTGGTGATTTGAGGTTACTGGTTTATTCCAAGTTTTGCCAGAAATGAGTAATGATACATATTGTTAGGAAATAATATGTAAAATAAACAGCAACAGTACTAATTAGTGTTTACCTATCCTGCTTTTTGACTACTCAAGGGGTGTACATGCAAAAGATTTGGAACCATATCACAACTTTGAGCAAAACTCCCAGTGGAGATTGGATTTACACGCAGGACTCATGTGAGAGGCTTTGCGTGCCTGGTGAAGGGTCCCTGTTCCTCCTGACCCAGTGGGTAAAGGCCACCCACTGTGCCAAGCTACACAAATGATGCCAACAGCTTGGTGATCCCTGATTTTGAAGCTGAACACTGTCATCTGGGAACCCTGGGTAGTTGTGGGGGTTTTAGTGTGTGTTTTTGTGCAAGATTCATATGAATACTGTGTTTTGCAATGGCAGGACAAAAGTCCTTACAAACCTAGGAACTTGCTACCTGCTGTCAGGCTGCTCTGCTTTAACAGACCATCTGGTGAGGGGCTGTGGTGGCAGCAGTGTAAACTGCAGATGCTTCTCTGTGGTGATGCTTGACAGCATAGATGTTTTGTTTTACGAAGTTGTCTCCTGATAGGCACCAATATAACTTCAATGAAGTGTGTGCAGAAAGATAATTTTTTTTTTTTTAATTCTTTTTTTCTCTTCAAGGAAGACATTCCACCTAAACCGTATCTTACCATAGAACACAGCTTTACTCTGAAGTTCTTGCCATCAAGTAATTGGAAGAAAATTGTCATTTTGTAAAGGTCGCAGTATCAGTGTCTTGGTTTAATGGAGAATTCTTCAACTGTTTTTTTTTCTCAAAACCTTTCATATATACTGTAAAAGTACATGTGACAACAGATAAAGTCAGTAAAAGGTAATGACCAGACTCCAATTGTCTGAAGTTATTTTTTAAAAAAATGAAGGTGGTCTCTGAAAAATTAATTTTCTAAGTAGTCATGGGACAATCATGTTCTCAAAGCTGGAATTCAGAAGTTGAGCAAAGTTAGTGGGCAAATTACTGACTACATCTTATCTGCTTAGGTACATTCTTAAATACAGGCAAGGTCATCTGTTACAATTAATTTTATGTGAGATGTGAATGCTGAGAAAATATTTGCACTGTTTCTTATTGCGTATCGGAACAAGTGCTTATTGTGCCCCTGCCCTCTATAAAAGGCTCCATGCTGCCTGCAGAAATCAGCCTTTGACCATGGAGGGGATCAGGAGCCTGTGCTTCCTGGCCGTTGTGCTCACAGGTAAGTATGTGGTCTTGTATTTTGTCAGAGGCTTCACAAGAAAGATATCAATGGTGTAACAGAAGAGCTGTTAGGGGAGGTGATCCTTTCACATGGAAAAGGAGGGAACGGGCATGGCTTAACTCCACCTGAGGTGACTCTGTGGGAAGACAACAGGGCTGGCTTGTTTAGAAGTGCACCCCAACCCAGCAGTGTGCTTGGTTCTTGAGCAGCAGCACAGGCACGCTGGAGTCAGTGGGGCCATTCAGCTGCTGAAAGTTACCCTGTGCTTTGCTGGTTTGCTTTCTATGATTTTTACCTCAGTATACCAGAGGTTAATTCAGTCCAAAGCCTAATAAAGGGAGACTACATCTAGAGGCTAGATAAAGGAAGAGGGAACCTCTGCAGCAAGTGCCCTTGAAACACATGGAGGAATCTAAAATGTAAAGTCTAATACTGTTAGATTAAAAGCTGTATGGTAATACTTTAATTCCTCGTTTATGCCTTATTGCAGCATTTTCTAATTCCGCTAAATTAAAGTCAAGGTTTTTAAAAAACAATGGGGATCTTTTTTTTTTTTTTTTGTGTAGATCTTTCAAACTACTTTGCTTTTAGCTTCTGTTCCCATGGAAATTATTGTGGAAAAGCAGCCAGTAGCCATAACTGTTTGCATTTCATCTTCTATATATGTTTACAGACATGGGCCATAAATGCAGTGAAAATGATGCAGAGATTTTAAAATTAAAATTTTTTGGTTTTTTAAAGTAGGGAAGGGAAATTGCATCTTCCCATTTGCTAATGTCCCATTTATACTATAGTAGAAGTAAATCCAGGAACAAAGGATGAATGAGGTTGCAGCCTTGTTCAGCTACTCATACCAGCAACTGCTTGTATTCAAAATCTGCTGGAAAATTTAAGCTTCATATTGATTGGGAGGGAATAAAGAAATTTCTTGAATCATGCTGGGGTAATTTTTTTTTTTCCCTTGAACTAGCTTTTTCATTCACAATATCCTACTTATGAAGTATTTTGAAAGCATTTTATTATAGAAATGTGTTGATAAAAGTCTCCTGTGAATCTAAGCTATGTAAACTGACACCGTTAATCTTCTGTATTCAGTCATATTATTTGATTTCAGCAATGGAATTACTGATGCTGTATTTGACTCCCATTAAAAAAATACCAACCAAACAAACAAAAACCAAACCCAAAACAACACACAAAACTCGAATGTGATGAGTTTATTCTGTGCTTTATCTGCCAAGGCATTAACTGAAACATGCAAGGCACAGCCATGCAAAGCTGCTGGACACAGAAGCCATGCACTGGCTGCAAAGGTGCTGCTTGGTAGGGTGCTATTTTAACCTCTGTGGCTGCACAGATTTAAGGACCTCAGGATCCAGAGGGCTACAGGAAGCCTTTGAAATCCTTCCATCACCTTCAACAAGCATGAATATTCAGGGTTTAGTGGTAGAAAGGTAGGCTGGGTATTTTGATAGGTCTTTCAATCTGTCTGTCTTTCCTGCCACTGTGGCAGGGACACGGTACAAGGCTTTACCCACCCAGCACAGAGCCTTCAGCCTTTCATTAGATCATTGACGAATTCTCCCTGATTTCTGGTGCAAGAATAAATAATTTAAGGATTGCAGAGGGATGCTCATATTCATATTATGCTTTGGGTGGAAAAGAAGATCAGAATTTAGGGCTCTCCTACCAGATAGATCATGGGGGCTGAATGTTTGGACAGAAAGCAGCCAGCTAGTGGAGCATGACTGTCCACCCCAGAAAATAAAAGTGGAAGCTAAGCCTGCCTGGCTGGCAGCTGGTGAAGGCAAACAGGATTTCATCTGTTAATTCCTGCCTCTAGAAGGCGATAAGAGGTGGTGTGACAGTGAGGGACAAGCTCTGCTGTGCAGCCTGGGAGCATCAAACCTGAGTGTCAGGCACTTGTGTATCAAAGGGAGGATGAGAGTTTTCTCAAAAGACAAATGTAGATGGCACTCAGCTCCTGCTTTTCTGCATTTCCATTGCCTACTTGGCAATCAACTCTGGCATCACAACATGATGGCATTTTCTAGTGAATCTACAGTTTTATTCTGTAAATTTTCCCAGCATATATAATTATTATTTGTGTGTATCTTCTTGTGAAGTTCTTTATATGGAGAAGCTCAGATTGCATCAGCAAGCATATTTTAAGCTTTCAAGCACACAACAGTCTACATGAAAAGAAAAAAAAGTTAAAGCAGAGGTATTAGTCATATTATGGAAAAGAGCAATTACCTTTCAAATAGTTTTAATCTTTGAATATTGTTGTAACGACTAAAATGACAAAAGTTAACTTCATAATAAATATAGTGCCTGTGGAACACCTGCTCTCTTTAAGAATATTTGATATAAGAATATTGATAAGAGAGTGTTTAGTTAGCTGGTCAGGGAGCCAGTCTTTCAGTCCCCTTGCTCTTAGGAGGCTCATTCTACACAGGAGAACCACAGGGCTCAACCTGCAGCTGCAAAAAGGGAAAGATTTAGCACCTCACTAAGAGGTTTTTGTCAGGATGATTCTGCAAATGACTAATTTGTCCCTTTTACTTCTGGAATCTTCCCTTTACTCATAATCATACCTGTATTAACACAAACTACTAATACTATGTATAGGTAGTAGTCAATCATAGAATGGTTTGGTTTGGAAGGGACTTCAGAGATTATCTAGGTCCAATCCCCTTGCCATGGCAGGGACATGTCCCACTAGACCAGGTTGCTCAAGGCCCCGTATGAAACACAGTACAAACATACATAATCAGTACTTTTTATTTACATATGTCATACAGATGTATACTGATTTCACATATTTATATCTATATATATATAACCTCTGTGTATAACATGAGAGAGAATCAGTATACAGAAAATGTAGCGGCTTAATGTCAATAACAGTTTCAGTCCTTATTGATGTACACCTCTTGTTCAGCTAGCCTGAAAGAGTTGCTCTCACACCTCATCAACAGTTTCATTAGCCTGCTATTTAATTTTCCATGAGTATCTTAAGCAAGTCATGCTTCAGCTGAGCACCAGCAGCTCTGAGAACTGAAAAATATAGACCCACTCGGCTTGTGAAAGAAATCAGTTGCTCTTGTCTCAGTTATGAGCAGGCATGCTGCTCTGCTGCCATCTTAGTCAAAAGAATAATGCATATTAGTCTTCAAATGGGGAAAACCCACAAAAATAGAATAACTGAAGAAGTTCGTATTGTTGGTTGTTATTTTTTTAATGTGGTTCCCTGCTGCTCTGATTGCTTCTTCCCTGTGTCCAGCCCTAGGTGGGTGCCTTGGCTCAGGCCAGGATGATCAGTGTCCTGGGTCCATAGCAGTGCAGAAGCGCATCGACTGCCACCCCCAGCCAGGTGCTTCTCAGGAGGTCTGTGAGGCGCGGGGCTGCACCTGGTGTGCCACTGATGTGCCCAACGCTCCCTGGTGCTTCTTCCCTGAAGACAGTCCTTATGGCTACTCCCTGGCTGGGAACACCGAGAAGACAGCCAAGGGCTGGAAGTAAGTGTGCGCGGTTCCTTGGGTGGTGCAGCCCAGCACTGCACGGTGACTATTGATGGCTACCCTGCGGGCAGCTCGCCAGAGACCTTCCCCAGGTTGCTTCCCTACCGTATACTCGGCTTGCAACGAGAGAATAATGGATGTGTTTCCCTATCTGTAAGGCATGCAGACTTAGGGTCCTGTGCTCACACCATGTCTCCAGTGAGAAAATCACATGCTGGCACAGGGTGGTCCCTCCCACTCTAGGAGCTGTGATCCAGGAGGCAGAATTGCTACAGAATTTCTATTTCTATGGCTGGAAAGGACCTTTAAGATCATCTAGTCCAGCCACTAACTATGTCTACCAGGCCACTTTTACACCATATCCTTGAGTACCTTATCTAGGCGGCTTTTAAATACATCCAGAGATGGTGATTCAACCACTTCCCTGGGTAGCCTGTTCCAGTACTTGAGAACCCTTTTGGTGTAGAAGTTTTTCCTAATGTCTAACCTAAACACCCCTGGCATAACTTAATGCCATTTACTCTTGTCCTGTCAGTTGCAGCTTGTGAGAAGAGACAAACACCCACCTCCCTACAACTTCCTTTCAGGTAGTTGTAGAGAGCAATAAGGTCACCCCCCAGTTTCCTCTTCTTCAGACTAAACAGCCCCAGTTCCCTCAGTCGCTCCTCTTAAGACTTATTCTCAAGACATTCTCAGCATGGCCATGAGGTCTTCTTGCTTCAGTAGCATCTATTTTATCTGTTAATGACAAGGACAGCATAAAATAATCTTAAAGGTTATTTTTCTTGATAAGACAATGATTTATTTTTTAAAGAACTGATGTAGAATAGTTGAGTTGTTCCCCTGGCCTGCACCAGGGTTGTCACAGGCCGTGAACAGTTGCAGTGGACATCACTACGTTTTCCTACTGCAGGGTAGTGCTGAACAAGCGCCAGTCCTTGTCTCTCTTCGGAAATGACATTTCCCCAGTCATGTTGGAAGTGGAGTTCCAGACAAAGGACAGACTCCGGTTCAAGGTGAGTATTTGGCGGGGGCAGAAACATTTAACCAAAGGAATGTCTACTAATGAGTGGGCTAACCTCTCTCCTCCTTGCCTTGCTTTAGCTCTATGACCCCAAGAAACAGCGGTTCGAAGTCCCACTGAAGATCGACTCTCCTGGGGTTACCGCCGACGAGGCCAACTATGAAGTGGAGTTTGCAGATGACTCCTCACACCTCAGGATCAAGAGGAAAAGCACTGGCACTGTGCTGTGAGTATCAGAAGTCATTCATACTACTTTTTGCAGAAATTAAGTATGATGGGATGAGCACTGTTTCCTCACACCCTGTTGCTTGGGTCTGCATCACACAGGCACAAGCACAAACTGGACAGGACATAGAGTTATGAGTTGCCCCTTGAAACTACTCATTATTAATGGGAGTATGCGCCTGTATAACAGACAGTTATCTACATGTCTGTATGAAACGTTATTCAGCAAGTTAAATAATTTTTGAAGCCATGATTTCACAGCTTGGGACATTGTTAGACTCAATTTGTGAAAGCAGTGGACTAAGATTTCTGGAAAATTATGTGTTTTAATATGTCAGAAACTGAACATGGATCTCCTGATACTCTCCAATAGGTAGGTCTTGGAAACCAAAGCTCAAAGCCACAGAGGCCATAAGCCTCTAACTTCCATTTATTTCAGTGAATGGTGTTTGTGGGTCTAGTTTGTCACTCTGCAAAAATACCGGTTGTATACTCAAGCTGGTGCTGTAAGTTTAACTTCAGCAAAAGCTCCCCTCACTAGCAAATGTTACAAGGTGTCACAATTTCCCATTTTCTTGGCTTTCACCAACACATCTTTAGTTTGCAATCCTACTTAGCAAGAGTCCTGCTTAAGATGTGCACCTGTCAGTTGCATTTGGGGATGCTACAGCATGGTGTTAGCAGCATTCTCTGGGTGTCTGTGGTGACAAATGACAGTGTTACAGATCACTCTGAGTTATCACTGCTTAACTCAGGCAGGCAAGGGAGATGCATAAAACATAGAAATACGGGTACTGTTCGCCTCAGGCTGTGATTGTGTCTATATTAGCATTTTAATTCAGATCAGCAGTACTTTTTGATGTGAATCTCCTAATTATATCCACTTCTTGTACATTAGCTGACTTTGCAGTGGTCCCAAGGAGCATAGGTTAAGTCCCTTCTGTGTGACCTTACTGGGAGGTGTGCTCTGGGAGCACATGCAATGCAATCCAGATGCTAACCAGCTGCTTTTCAGAGCAAGACCCTGACATGTGTGGCTACTGGGTCCTCAGCACCAGCTCTGCCCATGTTGCACCCCACCACTAGTGCAAGCACATTCCCAGAAGGTCATTGGGAACAAAGTGGTTAATTTTATGCATTAGAAAATCTAGCACCAAACCAAGAAATTAAAAAATCAGCTCAGATTTCCCTACTCCCAAGAAACTTCTTTGTTAAACAGACTCAAAATATAAGCATTATCTTTGCAAGCAATGTAAGGATGGCTTAACACAGGTGATGTAAGTAAGACTATTGTCTCTAGACAACCTCTAGAATGGCTCGAGTCTGCAGATGGAACTGTTTTTAATTAGCTGCCCATCCTTTTAAATTGCAATCTTATGGCATCTCTTATTATACATGTCATTCCTGTGAAGCTTTCTTTTTGCAGGCTATTTTAAATGAATGCATTATGCATTACTCTGATAGCAAAAATAATTTAATTCCTTGTTAGGCTTAACAGCTTTGTGAAAACAGTGGGCTTACATTAAAGGCCCAGTTTTCTTTTCTTTATAATAAGAGATTTTTGTAAAAGCTTGTTAATTGGAAAGGTGATGTAAGAGGTGAATGCATAACGAGACATGGCAAGTGGCTAGCTTATGGCCCGATCCCATCCAGCCCTCCTCATCCTCACCCAAACCCCAAGGGATTAACTTGGTTAGTTAGAGCATCCTTAAACTTGGGACATCACTGCTAAGAGAAGGGACCAAACATGAAGCAGACACAGGATTTGATCAACCGAGCTGCCAAAGGCACAACTCCAGTGAGAGGCAGGGGAACACAAGTCGGTCCTCACTGAGCATGTTTCCAGGAGGACACATTCACTACCCTGCCATGGGCCTGGGGAAGCTTCCTCCATATCCCTGGCAGTGGGGCACCCCTTTTCCCCCAAAATCTGTGCTCAGCAGCAGCGATGTGCTGCAGAGCCCAGGGAGGTAGAGGGCAGTCTTGGTTAGTAGCATCGGCGCAGCACTTGGCAGCAATGCTCTGCTATGAGCATCATTGCTGGAAAAGCATACACTGCCTCCAGGCAGGTAAAGGAGCTCTCCTGTAACCCAACTGTCCCCAAAAAAGAGGAAATTGCAAGTGAATATAATATGCAGTTAATGGGTTTTTATTCTGCAAACAATGGCAGGGCTTCTACAAAAAGATTCTCATCAGCAGAGACGGAAGATTTTGCATATAGAAAGGGAAATTATATGTTCCCAGGAATTTTTGTTTCATGTGAAATGGCACAGTCAGTACTTACAGCCTGAAGGATCATGTCCCGGCAGGGAGCCGTTCCTCTCACAGCTGAATCATATTTGATGTTAAATGCCCAGTGTGAGGAGCAAAAATGCTTCCCTTTCATTTGCTTGTCTGCCTGTCCCATCAGAGTGAGTGAATGTGGAGGCTCAGGGGTACCTCCACAGCCTGACTTAGAGGGATTTGCAACCTCCTCAGCCACCAGGAGAGCTGTGCAGATAGAAACCTTCTTTCAAAACAAGAAAGGTGGTTATATATCCTGGACTAAAAGCCATGGGTAGCCACATTTGCTTGACTGGGAAGGATGAACCCTCAGCAAGCAGTGTTACAGGAGTATCCCCACCAGAGACTGCAGCGGTTCGCTGGGTCCAGGGGAGCTCTGGTGGCATCTGGCAAGTTAAGTAGATTTTCATGTTAGTTCAACCTGCCCAAAGGCAAGTCTGGACACGTGGGAGGTGGATCTGAGCGCACTCCATGGCTGCAGCAAGGCCCTAGGAGAAACTACTGTAGAGCATCTTCATCATTGCCTAGTGTCCCATCCCTCTCCCAGGTGCAGTCTGCAGGGAAGGTGGTAAGACCCAAATCTTTTCCTTTGGGCTCCCTCCAGAGGTGAGAGGTGCTGTTCCAGGCACCCAGCATGGCCGGGGCCAGGCACCAAGCTACACAGCTAGTGGCCTCCGTGGCTGTGTCAGGTTAGGTCAGGTTGTGTAGACAAGTGTTCCTGAGAATCAGATCTCCTGTATGTAACATCTGGAGAAACTTCAGTCTCCTATTTTAAGATGTGAATGGCCGTGGCCTGGATGTATCAATTAACAGCTGAATTAGTTGTTAATCTTCATATGCCCACATGTGTTGCTCAGTACAGTTGATGAGGGCAAATAAAGCCTCTTCCACAGTTGCTGCAGTTGCATTCCCCAGGTTTTGGTAGACAATAACTTCTGTCTACACCAGATCAGGTCCAGACAATCTGCTGGACCTTTCTAATGTCTCTGAGGAATTGCAAAGCAATTCCAAATCCTCAGAAATCTGTTTTATATGATGAGCCTTATGCCTCACCAGTAGCTTCACACTGCTGGATGGCCCACCCTCCAAAAAAGCCTAAAATCCCTCACATTCCACAGCATTCTCTGACACAACTGATGATTCACATGGGGAGAGAACAGCCTGTCCTGAGCAGAAATGTGCTATTGGTTTGGGCTGTTCTTTCAAAGTTCTCTTCCCTCCTTTCCATGGTGCAGTCTCTCCTGCCATCAATGTCTTTGTGTCACAGACTTTTCAGTAATGGGGTAGCTGACAGCAGGCTTCTCATCTCTCTGCTTGATATAAAATCCTATCTCAGCTCTGCCACTCATGCACACAAAGCCTCCTCCTCATGAGGAATGATGACTTAATACTGGAAATGTTGCAGGGGAGAGGTAGCAGAGTCTTTGAGGTATTCCTGAATGTGCTTACAGGTGTTTCTCCTGCTTGCTGCATGTGAGGAGACCTTGCCATAGCTGAGGTACCCAAGCTCCAGCTCAAGGAGGGCAGGACAAACTCAGGGCTCTGTGTAATCACAGTAATGGGGGAAAGAAATGAATTATGTAAGGGGAGAGACATTAACAGCTGATTGTAAACCTCACACAGAGCCAGGAGTAAGAATAAAAGGCCAAGTCCCAATACATTTTCAGTTTTCTCCAAGGTAATCAGGCAACAGTTGCTGCTTCACCTGCATGGGACAAAAATTAGACAGGGTCACGCAGGGAAATGATTCAGGTGCTGCTGGGGCACCAGGAGCTCTTGGGCTGCCTCCCTTTCTTCTCCCGGTAATGCCTCTTGGCTTACTCCCTCTTACCTTTTTCCTTCTCCTCCACTGCTCTCCTTTTCTCTGTCCAACCCAGTTCCTCCTGCTCCTATTTTTCACCCTCTCTCATGTTCCTGTTGTTCCACTGTTGGCCAGGGAAGGTTCTTCCCTGTGACAGCAGCTCTCCAAAGCCATGGGGGTGAAGAGGTGCCATCTCCACGCATTCGCTGTTGATGTACCAAGGAAGTCAGGTGAGACACAGGGAGAGGCAGACCCCTCACTTCCATACAGATATCAGATGTTTTCTGTTTTGCTGGGGAAAACCAGAAACATGCAGCTGATTTAAGGCTGCTAGTCTTAGATCTGAACTACGAAGGACAGAAACTGGATCCTGGGTCTCCTGCCCCAGAGGTGAAGATCTCAAGCTACTGGCCTCATGTGGCAGCAGCGGTTGCAGGGAACCTCTTCCCACTCCCACAATTCTTGGAAAATACCTGTTTTGGCAAATTGGCATCATCAATGGCAAAACGTTTTGTCAAGAAATCTGTAATTGGCTTTAGTTTAATACATCCTTACTCTCGCCATGCTAGCTGATCTTACAGCTTCCTCAGGAAACTGGCCCATTGTTGGCCAGGGCTCCAAAGTAATACAAATAGGAGTGAAAATATTGAGTTATAATAAGGCAGGCAAGAGAGCAAAATGGAGCCTCTGTGTTGTTTAGTGCTGTCAGGTTGAGCACTATTCTCCTTTCTGCTCCTACCAGTAACATCAGCAACCACTGGAGGAGGTTGTATCAAGTGTGGGATGAAGGCTTCAAGAAAGCATGGGTTTCCTCAAGAACAGAGAGCAAGAGTCTGGGAGCTATTTGCTTTAAGGCAGCGATAAATAACAAAAACATCCTCATTTTGCAGTGTGATGACTCTGTGGGACTCATTGCCCCAGGGCAGTACTGACATGGGAGGCCTAGCAGAGTACACATTCAGGCATAATAAAAAAATAATCTGTAGAAAAAAACCCCACCAACTATTTTTGTCTCCCTGTTTTACAACATAAGATAATTCTATGAAAACAGCCAGAACCTTCCTCCATAAGCAGATTATTGCAAGACAGGCTCTGAGTGACATCTTATGCCTTCCTCTGCGATATCTGGCCTGGGCCATTGCTGGAGACAGGCTGCAGGGGGATGGACTATTGATTTGATTCTCCACTTTAATATCCGTTCTCCAACTGACTTTTCCTTCATGATGTCATACGAATAATGGAAGGCAGAGCATTTCTCCCAAGCCAGATAAGTGCTCCTTTCTCTCTATTAAGAGTTTGGAATACCTTATTTGCTATCACACTGGGAAGACACAGCACAAATAACTGAAATCTAATCAAGATTTTCTCTGATTTCCAAAAGGGCTGCTGCAGAGTTCAGCTGCCTTTTTTATTGATTGTGGTAGCAAGCACAGATGCCACTTACCATGAAGATGTTTTTATATAGGCAAGGCTATTAGAATGATTTATAACACTATTGTCTTAAACTGAAATTTTGCTGAAAGCAACAAGAGCAAATTGTGTGCATCATGGGTAGCTTGAGTTTTTTCCTAGTTTGTAAGAGACATTATTTTAGTCTTCTAATCATTAAGATTTATGTTACATAGGTGAGAAGTATTGTAGATATATTGCTTATCCAAGTGTTTTTCAGAGCAAAAACAAAGCATCCAGTCGTTTATAGGAGATACACTGATACCATGATGATCAATACAGTAGAAGTAGAACAGGACTGTGCCAATAATCGTAAATATACCCTGCAGTTCTTTCTTTTAAAATGTTACATTTGTGGAAAATCTGTTGGTCACTTGTGCTGACTTTCCCTACCTTTTTGATAAATCACCTTAAAAGCATGATAAGTATAAAAAAAAAAAAAATCATTCTTGGTGTGCCTTCTGCAGTCTAGTAGTGACCCAAAACTGAGAGCTAGTAAGGAATACGGCTGTTGTGAGACAGTATGTTGTGGTTTAATCCCAGTTGGCAACTAAGCACACAGAGCTGCTAGCTCACTCCCTCCCTCAGCAGGACGAGGGGAAGAGAATTGGAAGGGTAAAAGTGAGAAAACTCATGGGTTGAGATAAGAACAGGTTAATAATTGAAAGATAATATAATAATAAAAAATAATAATTCTAGTGAAAAGGAAAATAACAAAGACAGAGAAATAAAACCCAAGACAAGTGATGCAATTGAAAAACTATCTGCCACCACCAGCCAACCAGTGCCCAGCCAGACCTTGAGCAGCAGTCTTCCAGCCAACCTTCCCCTTGTTTTATTGGTGGGCATGACATCATATGGTATGGAATACCCCTTTGGTCAGTTGGGGTCAGCTGTCCCAGCTGTGTCCCCTCCTAACTTGTGCACTCCCAGCCTACTTGCTGGTGGGGTGATGTGAGAGGCAGAAAAGACCTTGACTGTATGTGAGCCCTGCTCAGCAATAACTAAAACGTCCCTGAATTAACAGCACTGTTTTCATCATGAATAAAAACCAGCCCCATATTAGCTACTATGAAGAAAATTAACTCTATTCCAGTCAAAACCAGCACACACCGGAAACATTTTTTTCAGCAATCTGAGAGCCATGGAAAATTATGGAGACCTGGGTTCCTAAGATGATGCTCCCCAGCAGTTCAAGTGAAGTGAGTCAGGGGTCAGGTACATTTAAGGTACCTCTGAAAATAGGGCCTAGACTCCTTAGCCCCTAAGGTACTTTACTGCTTTATAGACATCCCATGCCTACAGCGATAGCCTGTGCCCTCTGAAAAAGTATGCCCAAACTCTGCCAGGAGGCTTAGATTCACTTTTCTGATAGACATGTGAAGTTCCCACCTGAATTTGCAGATAGGAAATATATATGGTGTGCTCCCTTTCACAATGCTGTGGTTTCTAAAGGGTCTTGGTGGTCAAGAAAAGCAGATGTTAGAGTTGACATTTTCTCCAAGTGACTGAGTGGGACAGTGTTCACACCTTAAAATAATAAGCTCATTTCTCCTGGGTTGATTGCAACAAAGAAGAAAAAAAAGCCAACCTCTCCCAACCTCAAATAATTTTTGAATGTCCAGACAATGCATGATACACATCCTAATGATGTATCATATATGTGTCCCCAAGTCTCCTAATTCAGGACGTTTTATAAGACCACCTTTATAAGTGCCACCAGCTGCTTGCTCACGGCAGGTGAGTCAGTGCTGCAAGCTGTTGCATGCACCATAGTTATTGGCTTCCAATAAACTCCAACAGAACAAAGTTGTTGAAGTCATTCAACCAGGTAAGTTGTTGTGTCCAGTTCATATTATGAAGGAGTGATGATTGCACTTCTGAAAACTATTTTATACTGCCTTTTAGTCATCCCTCCCAAATGTTGTGACAATGTTAGTCATAAACTACACCTTCAACATGAACAGAATGTTTTATCTATCTACCTACCCACCTTCCTCTAAGACTATTTCCCCAGTCCACCGCAGTTACATTTCATTCTGGTGACCTGAGGGCTGACTGCTGCATGTGAGACTGGTTCACTTGCTGGCCAGAAATATTAATTTTCACACAGACCTTTTCAATCCTGAATCATTCTGGTTTTCCTGATATGAGGGTAAAAAAATCAAGAGGTTTGCTCTTGAGTATAGTGCACTGTATTTGGAAGAAAATGCTTGCTTTTATCAGTCAGACTTCTCAACAGGCAGCAGGCAACTGTTAGCAGGCAATGGACCAGACAGATGTGTGGGGAGGATGGTTTGTATTTCCACAGGCAAGAGTGTTACCACCCTAGAGGCACTAAAAGTCTAGGACTTTTCAGCAGTGAACCTGAGTGCAGCTATTACCTCTTGTGTGGAGAAAAGGGTTCTCACCTTCACAGGCTTTGCCATGTCTAACTGCTGGTAGGGGGTGAATTTTTGACAGTGCTCATCTGCATTTTCATTTTTAGATTTTTTCAGACACCTCTGTTGTCCATCACAGCACTGTTACGGTTTGTAGGACTGTTGGAGAAGAACCACACAAGTTCTGGCACACATGGTGTCATTTTATACGCCCTCCTGTTTTTTTCCTTCTATCTGCCTTAAACCAACAGGAGGGGAGGTGGGAGAAATATAACATTTTCTTTTATTGTTTCCAAGTGTTTAAGGAATGTCAGACATCACTTTTTCTTTAAATGATTGCTCTTTGCCAACATAACACAAGCAAACAGATAAAGCAACACAAGAGCTTACCACAGTGCTGCAGAGCACAAGGGCAGCCACTTGGGAGTGGAGGCAGAGTGAGGTACCAGGGAAAAACCCATCCATACGCTCCTTCAGATGGAGAAGACATGAAGGTACCTAGAAAAAAAGAGTCATTACCAGTTTTTTAATGTCATAGTTAATGTTTTATTTAGTGTGTGGCTGTTCTGACAAGCAGAGTTCTAAGGAAAGGTGAGGCTGATGGAGAGTGATGCCTGGCAGCAGAGCATGGAGAGCTGTGCTGTTGGGAGTGGCAGGCCCTGGGGAGCCAAGCCATGGGGGGGTGCAGAGTGGAGCACTGTTTTGGCAATGCCATGCAGAAGTCGAGTGTGTGACAATGATCCAAGGGAATCCATGAGGAATAAATGGTTTCTCTGTGCCATTTAAAGACATGGTGGGTCAGAGGATCTGTTCCTAGGGTTATGGTCTGCACTCCCCCAGTGACTCTTCTGGGCTAGGAGCAAACTTGTTGAGTGAAAAGAGCACTTTTAATGCCATGGTAACACTAATTGCTCTCATGATGGGAAATGTCAGTGCTGTAATGTGGGTACCATGAACGTACAAAACTCATGTCCTCTGATCAGACATCATGGAGAGTGCTCAATGAGTTAGTACAGACATTTAAGCTCTTCCTGAAGTATTTGCCCTCTGGCATCCTTTGCTTTTTGCATAACCCCATGGTCTGCTCAGAGCAGTGACCATGCCTGCCTTGGCACAGAGCAGAGCTACATGACAGCATTTCTTTGGACGGGAATATAGCTCCAGAGCCCATCCTCATTCCTACACAGCAGCAGCCTTTTGCAGAAAGGCCTCTTTTTGCCAAGGGCTGGATCTAATTCTCAGGGATATTTTGCGTGCAGTAACCTTCCTATAAGAAAATTACCTTATTCAGTACTGTGTGTAGGTGGGGGAGATGATGGAAGGGAGGGAGGGTTGCTTCTGGCAAACAACCAAATCAAGACTTAAATAAAATTTCCTACTTTTCTTGCTTGTAACAAAGACCAAACAGACTTCTAAAAAAATGCATAGACCTTCCAGTATGTGTGCTTGACTTAGGACACGTTAGGGATAGATTGCACCTGCATTTTGCATGGAGAGGCAGGATGGTGCCTTGGATCTGCCTCTGGACACCCCTGTGAATGCCTGTCCTTACTGCACTGGGTTGGCATCGTGGGAGTGACGGTGTCCTCCCAGTCCTCCCAACAGTGGGGACCTGTCTCCAATCAGGGGTGTCGGTGGCAGCCAGGATCACCATGGAGTGTTCCCTCGCACGGGTAGGCGCTGCTCCCCACCAGCACAGCTCATCTTCCACTTCTCTGATTTACTGGTCAATTTGATCAATCATTTAATTTTGTCCAAATCATCGGCAAAAGACCATTAAAAGGAGAGTTATGCCACTTCTATGCTCTATGGCTTTGGCTCATTTATTTTAATTAGCTGTAACAAATTCACGGTTAAACAAGGCTCGAGAGGGTGCTATCTAAATGTGGTACTCATGGCATACACAGTACCATTAATGAAACACTTCTCCACAGCTTGACTATGTTCTCCCCTATCTAGCTTGCAGCTCATTATAGCATTAGAGATAGGAAACAGAACGTAACACCTAATTAAAATGTGAGCTTGGGTCCACAGATGATTCAATAGAAATAAAGGCATTATCTGGTGAGAGAAGCAGGAGAGAGTCATCACAATAAAAACATCTCACTCAAGCAGAGTCTGGAGGAAGCTACCCCTCTGCTTTAGGTGCCTGCATAAAGTCAGGGGTTACAAGAGTATTCAGGACCTGATCTAACAAAACATTAAAAAGTAAAAACTGATAACAGATAAATGTCTGTTGTTCTCATTAAGGATTCTGAACCCCACTGCGTAATAACAATTTCTAGCCTGCCCTGTTGGTTGTCATAGAAATAGCACAAGCAACCACTTATTTTGGTAAAAGGATTATAGATAGTGTCTTCTGTTATTTTAGTTGTTCTTTTAAAAAGTATACTGATGTATTTTATTGTGTAAATAGATGAGATATCTGCAGCCATTGCAAGATTAATTTTATGTGTTAAGCATGTTAGAGGCATGAATAGAATTTAGTGGGTGTTTTTTTTAAAATATTGTTACTCCCCAAAATACAGAAAAAGTATAAATAGCCAGACATGAACTTAAAATGATATATAGCAAAGATAAGCAAGCTAATCATGTCTCCTATTTGTCACAGGTGGGACAGTCCCCTGGTTGATCTGTTTTTCTCCAACCAGTACCTTCAGATCACAACTACTGTGCCATCCACTTCGGTGTATGGGTTTGGTGAACAAGAGCACACCTCCTTCAAACACAGCATGGACTTTGTTACCTATGGCATGTTCAGCAGGGATCAGGCACCAACGGTAATTCACTTCATGCAACACTTTGTCCTAACTTGTATTATCAAAAGGAGGTAGCAATGTACAGCTTTTTTGAGGAAGCACCTCTCTCTGTATGGTAACACTGGTATTGTGAATCAATGGCAGCACGGAATGTCACAGGTTTTGCAGGTATCATAAGTTTTAATCAAATGACAAAACCATGAGTCATTCTGAGGGGACTTTGAAACCTTTCATCAGAAGCTTTCTCATGGTGCAGTCAGTTTTCAGAAAAAAGTATTGTGTGTGTGCAAAGATACTGGTTCAGGAAAGCATTTAATTTCATGCTTGGATCAATCCCTGTTTATCCAAGCAACCTGAACTTCAGCAGGACTCATGAGAAGTTCGGTTAAACTGGGGTCAGTAGTTGGTGAGTCTATTTTAACTAGCAAAGCAGTTCTTACCGATGCCATTTTGGAGGATTTGGCAGAATATGGAAAGTTTAACTGAGAGAGAATTAAAAGTACCATTGTGAGGCAGAAAAAAATAGCTCTTTTTTATCAATTTGACTTTACACTGGTTTAGATGAAAAAATCCCCAACCTTTCAAAACAAATCTCTACGAATGAATTTATTTCCTTGTCTTTGCATATGTACCTAGCTGACAAAAACTATAAAAAATAGCAAAGTCAGGCCACACCTAATGTGCTGTTTATGTTTCAGCCACTTGCCAACCTCTATGGAGTTCACCCTTTCTATATGTGTGTAGAACCTGACTCCAATGCCCACGGTGTTCTCCTTCTGAATTCCAATGCACAAGGTAAAAAGATGTATGGATTCCTTATATGAACTGCATATAAAAAGATGGTAAATTAGTAAATATACAAAACTTTTTTACTGATTGCTTTTTCAATGTAGTACAAACAGGAGTGACTGTTCCATAACTAAGGCTCCAGGAATTACTATAAAGTTTTCAAAGGGATTTTGTTGGAATGACTGTTTAACAAAGCAAGGTGTTTTCAATGAAAATATATGATTAATATTTTTTTGGAAAAGAGATGCACATAGAGGCAAAGGAGAAGGTAGAAGAAATTTCCTTTGGGATTGGCATAACTGAATCAAATCAATTTTAGTTAGGCCTATATTCTGTCTATGGAGAATAGTTCTGTGTGTTGCCATGGTCACCTTGTTGTATTAATCCAGTGGTATAATTTCAGAAAAGGGGAATCTTCATTCAGTCTATAAAATCAGTTTTCCCTGGCAGGCAATGATTTCCAATAAGAAGTTTAAAATAGCGCAGAGGAACCCTAAACACAAGCTTGTGGTTCCTCTTTATATAAATGAAACTGAGACAAATGGATCTGTGCAATCTACTCTGTGTGGGTTTCTGTGATTTATTGCTGCACAATGCCAATCCAAAAGCAGACATCACAGAAACACTGGGCAACTGCTAGTCTATGTGCAGGTCTTATTTGCTCATCCAATTGTACCCACAAGACGTTGGACAGGGACTTGAACGTCAAGTCACCTCTGCCTGAGGATACATTTATACATAGAAGAGCTCTGCATTTACATGTAGAATAGAATAGGATAAGGTAGCATAGACTAGACTAGATTAGACTAGTTGGAAAGGATCTATAGTGATCATCTAGTCAACTGCCTGACCACTTCAGGACTGACCGAAAACTAAAGCATTTTATTAAGAGCATTGTCTAAATGCCTCTTAAACATTGACAGCCTTGGGGCATCAATCATCTTTCTAGGAAGCCAGTGTTTGACCACCCTCTCAGTAAAGAAATGTTTCCTAATGTTGAGTCTGAACCTCCTCTGATGTAACTTTGAACTTTTCCCATTCATAGTACAAAGCTGGTTTGTATTCAGAACCTGTTTTTTTTTCTTTCAGATGTTTCTCTGAGTCCAAACCCATCTTTAACTTTCCGCACTATTGGAGGGATCCTCGACTTCTATGTCTTCCTTGGACCAACTCCCGAAAACGTAATCCAGCAATATACAGAGGTTAGTAAAAAAGTACATATGGCACACAGGGCAGTACCTTGTAACAAAATCCTGCCAGCATCTGGTAGTACCAGCAGGTAGTGTAGCCAAAACTTTGTCCTGATCTCCTCATAGCTCTAGGTCCATGGGCAACCTGGGGTGTGCTCAAGCATCTGCAAATGGTCTATCCGAGCATAGCAGTCTGGCTGGGCATTTAATGCATGTCTCCAGCCCTTCCTGCAGCATTTCAGTATTGAGAGTATGAGTGCATTAAAGGGATGCAATGATTAGAAAGAAATGTGTCCAAGCTTAGGCTTCTATAGGTCATGATAGTTTTACAGTCTTTGCTACATGACCATAAATGTGTTTTGACACTGTGGATGGAGACAAACTAGGGAGTGCACAGATGGGAATGTCTGGGAACTTTATGACTGCTGGACTTCAGAGATGCGGAATGAACCTCAAAGGCTTCAAGTCTTTATTTTCCAGTGGAATCACCTGTTAATTTTGGAGCTTCAGCCTGTTTTGAATTAATGAAAACCCATGTAATTGCATTGGAGAGCATAGGTGTGAAGAAAACATATTTACTGCTGTCTCAAAGAGCATACCTACTTGCTTTCCAATAGCCCAGTGATTTCCAAAGAACTGAGGGTGCATATGTGAATTAGCTGCTTCAGGACTGTTAACACAGTTCTTACCCAGTGAGGGCCACCTAGAAAAAAAGTGGCAGGTAATATATTATTCCTGGTCACCAAATGCCAGGTAATGCATTAACTGAGCCCTTGCACAGAAAATTGCTGCCTCAGTACCAAGCTCTGTGCACAAAGAAATCAGTGCCAAGCCTGGAGAGTGTGGAGTAAAACTGAGACGGGGCATGACAGAAGGGATTCATGAGATGTGCGTCTGATCTGCCTTCTCCTCCATCACCCCACCAAGGGCCTGAGCTCTGATTTTCAGGGAACATTTTGTCTTTCCTGGCTTTTTAAAGCCTCCATACCCTCTGCTTACCTTCTTTTAAACTGCCTTAAATGGGAACAGAAACATTGTTTTGGCCTAGGGAAAAAGAGGATTTAGCCCAGAAGAGACATGCTGGATTCTGTTTTGGTGATGGAAGGGAGAAGAAGCCTCACTCATGCTGATGTTTTTAGAAAGCTGAAGCCTCCCCACTGCAGTGGGATCTGCTCTAGACAGACCTTCGTCTGCCAAGCAGAGGCTCAGGTGGTGCCTCAAAGAGAAGTAGGAGGCTGCTAATGCCCCTCTGTGTCCTGGAGTGGGAGAAACTGCTCTGTCAATCAGCTGTTTCCAGCTCCTTCTACACATCCTTCCCATCAGCCACCTTAGACCTCAGTGCCACGGACAAACCAGCAAACTGGGTTTTGAGTTTACACAGCTTTGGCAATGAAAACAAAACAACAAAAAAGAAAGAAGGAAAGAAAGAAAAAAGTAAAGCCGCAGCTGTGATCTCTGCGATGAAAGCACCTATTTCAGGAGAGTCACTGCAGCAGCACATTGGAGATTAGAGCCATCCTAGTTTCTTTTCAAAGTCTTTCACTGATGTTTGAAGGCAGCATTTCTGTGGCTTAGCAGGTGGCCAGCAGCTGAAAATAAAATGAGAGAGTTCTCACTCCTCAGCTGGTGGGTACTGGCAGTTCACTTTCCACCCCTGCCTCTCTGGAAATGGAGCTGGAGAGAAAGTAGTAAGGTAAAGGGGAGACAGTGGGCATCTCCTAACTTGACATGTCACATGCCAGGACAAAAAATTTCCTGTTCTGTATTCTTCCAGTTTGTGCTCAGCTCTCTAGGGAATCTTAAAGAATGCATGGTAGCAATTTCATAGTGAAATAATAGCTTCTTCAATAAATATCTTGAAATTCCTGGATTGCAAATGTTACAATTACCATATTATTAGTCTCTAGGGTAATGATTGGACTTTTATGTAAAAGATATATGGGAAGGTGAAGGAGACAGAGAAGATTTTATTTTTCAATTGTATTTTCTTTCATACTGAGAGGGCTCTCCTGGGTTGTCATTGTCACACCCTGGGGAAGGAGAGGAGGTGGAAAGGAGCAGTGTGACTGATGTTTGCAAGACACAGCTCAGTAGCATCCCTCAGCTCTCTTGGCTGTTTTCATGGTTCTCCTCTGGGAAGTGGCGTTTTGGGAGCTCCCAGCTGCAGGGGACCCTAGTGGGGCCAGGTTGTCCTGCTGCAACAAGCTCCTTGAGGAAATGGCACTCACCTCCTGCCTCTGCAAGCATCTGCCCAAAATCACTACATGGGACTTTTTGCTGGGATCACTCATTGCATCCTCTCCAGGATGGCTCCAGGGGTATGGCAGAGAGGCCAGGTGGCTGCTGAGAGCAAGGGAGCTATGTCAGGAGCAAAGTGTTCCACACCTTTGTCAAATGTTTTGTGCTGTTGCCTTCAGTGCCACTTCAAGACCTGAGCTACCCCCGTGGCCCCCAGCATGCTTGTTTCTGTGAAAGTTTTAGGAGCTTAGCTCTGCTTGGTGCTTTTATGAAGCTCCCTCCAAACCAATGAATTAGGATAGCTTTGTAACAAAGGTCTTTACTGGGTCTCTGGAGTATGTAAGCTTTCCCCATGCACCTCTCCAGCTTGCTGCCAGCACCCAGGGGTGACCCACAGGCTCTTGCCCAGAGCTGCTGCTGCATGGCCAGCTGGAGGAAGCCAGGCTGCGCCAAGAGCAGGGCTCCCTGTGTGGTGATCAGGGATGATTGCAGCTGCCCTGCCAGAGCCATCAGCTTCTCTGTGCATCCTCCGGGTGAGACAGGTGGCAGTGAAAGCTGTGGTGGCCCCAGGTGCCAGCCTGGCCCAGGACTAATCTGCTTTAAATGGGCTCCGAGGATGATGCAGGGAGTGGGAAGGGAGCAGAGGACTGAATGTTGGTGTCTCCATCCCCCTGCTATGACTTGCATGGAGCAGAGGTGGGCTGTAAGACACATCCTTCCAGTGGCACCACAGTGGTGGCAGTGGTAGAGCATGTGCTGGGCATCATGCAATGGGAAGGAGAAATCTCCATTCTCATTCTTCTGCTCCCTCCTGTCCCTGATCCTGGCCACAAGGAGCACTGTGCTTGGCACATCAGAGGCAGTCCTGCCATGGCTATATATATATTTGACAGTAATCACACTTTTCTTCTACTACAGAAGGGGTCCAGTGTGCAGAACAGTTATATAACACAAATCACACTTTTTTATGCCAAACGCCTCGGTTTGCAGGAGGATGGGAAAGCGCAGTAATAAACTAAAGAACTCAGCCATTTAACCAGGCCTAGCTGAAGATCTACAGCCAGACCTAATACCAGACCACCATTGCCAAGTCCATTGGTGGCCTTTCAGGACAGAGTAACAGTGCATAGCAGTAGCAGATGAGCTCCATAAAAAGACATTCAGGAAAGTTACAGTTCAACAAATGGATACTTAACAGCTGTTGGGTGAAGTGAAGGCCATGAATTTGTCATTTTATCACAAACTATCTGAGGACAAGCTTTAAGAGAGCATACTGCGCATCCCCTAATTCTGTTTTGAGAGCAAATTGCTGGTTTACTTCCTCCTTACAGAACTGCAGAATAGTTCTGGGTGGAAGGGGCCTCAGGAGATCTCTAGTCCAGCCTCCTGTTTGAGAGGTAACATCAGGAACCTGATTGTACCTACAGTTTATCACAGATAATTCAGTGAGAATCTCAGACTTGAATCCATTGGTGTCCCAAGAAAGACTAAGCAGATGATAAGTGCTTGCGCAGCAAAGAACAAGGTTTGAAGACCTTGGCATTGAAAATCCTTAAATTTTTTCTGCTCCCGAGGTTGTGAACATCTTCTTAGTGGATCAGCAGTTGCAGGGCTTTTCTTCTTGCTCTCCTAAAACAAAGTTCAGCTTCTGTGCATAGGCTTTTAGTGAAGGGTGCCCCTCACCTGCCTAAGTGCCCACAGAACTCACCTGTCTGCTCAGCCAGAGCAGATGAGCTAGATACAGATCTCTGGGCCACAGGAGCACTTGTGTAATTTAGCTATTGTATGACTATCTAAACACATGATTTCTGTGTCTAAATCTGGACCACTAACCCACTTGAACTTTTTTAGTTTCCTCCTACAGTTCTTTCTTAAAGAAAAGAATTTTAAGCAAATACCGAGCTCAAGAATCATTTTATATGGCTAATTAGTGTGCATGCTTAGCAATCTTTTATGTTGAGACCCTGTACCTGTGTTACTGGAGATCTCGTCTCCTTTGTAAACATGGGAGAGAGTATCTCTATGGTCTCTATGATATATAGGGCATAACTCTTCATCTGTCTGTCTCACATCAAAATCTTTGGTCATAGTGTTAATAGAATAGGATCCTGATTCACCATGTAACATATATAACTTAGTTGATATCCTTGATGCTCGTAGCAATAATGTTATTTGTCCAATAACTCAAGACAGGGAAAGTGAAGACAGATTACCCAGATCACTGCTCTCTGGGCACAGAATTTAACTGTTAGGTATACACGTTTTCACTGAACTTTATTTTTACAGCAAAATGCTTCCAGGGTACTTCCTAGATTCATCAGCTCTCAGGTGTATCTGAAAAAAGTGAAAAAAAATATTACATAATGCCAAGTTATGTAAACCTGGGAAACTAACAGTGAATTTATTAAACAACACCAGGAGTTATTTAAGAACCAAGTGCAAAAGGAATTGTGGAACAGAAAATAGGATCTATTTTGTATTATTTTCTGCTTATCCACTACCTTGTCTTCCCATTTTTTTTTCTCAGTTTGGATAACCCATATGTTTGCTGTTTCTGCATTTCTTATGTTTTCTTCCCTCAGTTCCCCTGCCATACCTCATTTACCTTTTCTGATTCTGTGGGAGTCAGTTTTGCCAAGCAGACTTTCTCTGCCTACTGCATTTTATGATCATCTGTATGCAGAATGCAATCTGTATGAATTAACTAGATTCTAAATATATATCAAATCCAACATGAGTTTTCAGGTTTGCAAAATTCATCCCTGCCTCTGCTGATCCATCTGTGAGTAGGTACCATATGTCAGTTACTTTATCAGGAAGCTTCAGGGGGATCCATCAGAGAGAGTCCACAGCATAATGAGAAAAAAGAACATTTGTTTTCCCAGCTGCCCTGTTTCCATCCTTCCTCTTCAAATGTTCTGCTGATTTCAATTAAGCTTACCATAGATGCGCCAGCCCGGTGAACCTGGGGAACTAATTGCTTTAAAACTTAATATATTGCTTGCTTGCAATGTGGATTTTCTTCAATTGGTTCAGCTGTAATCCCAAACTCCTCAAGGGATGCTGCCATGAAATACTGCCTCACAGTGGGGCAGCTCTGAGGTTTGCAGGCAAGACAACACCGTCATGTAAGGATGAGTGGCTGAACCTCAGCAAACCCCAGTGGTGGGGACGTGCCCTTTGGGAAGGACTCTGGCTGGCACAGCTCCACTCCCAGCCCTGCTGGCATCCACCTGAGTGCTCAACAGGACACGGTGGCAGAAGTGAATCCCCATCTAGCTCCTGAACTATGTTGTACTGGTGATGTCCTGAGTTGACTGTGCTCCCCAGCCAGGAATGATCAGGGGTATTGCAGAACCTGAAGCTGGGCTGCCCAGCAGTTCCAGCTGCCTCTGCCCAGAATGCCACACAGACATCCTGCCAGGGCACTGGGCTCCGCATTCAGCCTCAGGATTAATATTTATCAGCTGGCTTTTTTCCTCTTCCTCTTATCCAAGGGGAGAAGCCTTTACACAAAGCATTCTATTTCATTAGACAGATATTTTGTTTGGGTCTATCTTTTTAACCTTGTTTGTAGAGGTCACTCGGTTTACAGTAGAGAAAGCAAGGGCAAAATGTGCATCTGCTTTAGGAGCACAAAATGGTGGGGTTCACAGAGCTCATCTTGTAGCCTTAGCTGGTCTAAAACAAGTTCTGCTGCCTTCTCAGATGAATTTATCCTCAATATGACAAGTGCTGTTGTGACAGAGAAGCAGACTTCTTGTCCTGAGGCTTGCTGTGCTCTGCTGGACACCTCAATGCTGGCTCACAGGGTGTCTAGGAGATAGTCCCAAGGCACCGTGCCCCATTCAGCTCTCCCGTTCTCTCTCTGCTGGAAACCCCAGCAGAGCTTGAAAGATGGTCTGGGAAATCAGGTGTGTCCACACAAGCTGGAACTAACTAAAGACATGTAACCAGATGAGACTACACTGTGGTGGCAGTGGCATGTTTCTGCCCACTGGCCTCCCTCTACATTGTGGGAGCCACCTTCATCTGTCCAGGGCCTTTCCTGGCAAGGGTGCAGTGAAGGCAACTGCGTCAAGAACATGCTGCTGATAGTCGCTCTTGCTTCCTCTGAAGGCCTTAGCCTTCAGCTAAGTTGAATGTGAAGTAGGTGTTGAAGACGGTGAAGAGATTTAAGTCTAGTGGAACAGGACAAGTAACAGGCATACTGGGCAGCTGTGCTGCTCAGCTAGAGCATCCCTCCTGCAGGAACCCAAACCATTAACCTCACCACTTTTTCTGGCCTATTCCTGCTTTTTCTTAGGTGAGATAGCAGCATTCTAACAAGGCAAAGCACACTGTGCAGCCAAGCCTATAATACTTAGTGCTTAAAGTTTGCCTGTCTGTCCACAAGCCATTCTTGTTTGGAAGCAATTTACCATGTGTGTTCCCCAGGCTCAGGTGCATTAAAACACCCTTTGCTTTTACCCTCTAATCTCCTGCATCTGTTTTTCTGTCTAATGCAGTTTGCACATCCCACCAGCTTTAGCTGTGTATTTAGTCATGTATTTTAGAGCAATTTCAAGTCCAACATTACTTTCTCAGGTCAGACTCTTACTGGAGAAAATCCTTTATGTATTACGATCTCTAGAGAGCTTAACAATGCAATAGATACTGAATGCCAGGAGTGCCTTGTTTTGTTTAATTAAAGTAGATGAAGTCTAGCTGCCAATATGCAAGGTTTTTTCTATTTACTTCTTAGCGTAATTGCCCAACTATGGAGAGTCACAAAAAATAAGGGATGAACAGCTACTTAGCTGAAGTCAATAGCTGCAACTGATCAATAAGTCATGGGTGCTGACCAGCTACTTGATTTTCACGTATTGCCTGAAAGAATGTTCAAAGTACTGAACAAAGGTTAATTTCATGGGAACTAACTGTTTATGACTAGATTAAGGATTTAAAGAGATGTCCCTCAGAAAACATCAGTGAGTACTAATGAGGCAACGTGAGATTTCAGCTTATTTCTAGAACAGACACACCATGGTTGCTTGCTGCTTGTCCCAGGTTGCCAGAGCAGCTCTCACCAGGGAAGCAGAGCAGGATGCCTCACTCCCCTATGTTCTCAATTGAATTTTGTCATGCAATTTACAGCTGGATTAAGTGGAGCCAGTGGAAATCAAATATTTATAAAATCATATTTAACTCATTATCTCATGTTTCAGTTGAGGACTTTGGGACCAAACAGTAAGTTTGACCTTGAAGAGGTCAATGCCTGGCAACACAGTGCTATGGGCCAGCAATAAGAGCAGTCAGATTAGATGTTAGGAAGTTCTCCACCCTGAGAGTGGTGAGACACTGGAACAGATTGTCCAGAGAGGTGGTGGAAGCCCCATCCCCGGAAATTTTTAAGGCCAGGCTGGATGGGTCTCTGAGCAACCTGATCTAATGGGAAGTGTCCCTGCCATGGCAGGGGGGTTGGAACGAGATGATCTTTAAGGTCCCTTCCATTCTATGGTTCTACAGTATGATTCTAACACTGTGAGCCGCAAGAAGAAGTCCCTTCCAACCCTGACAATTCTATGATTCTGTAAGTAATTGAATTTCAACAGGGTGGTGTGTAAATATAATTAAAACTTCAGAGAGCTCAAATAAACATCAGACATCTGATGAGTTAGTTCAGCTGGATGTGGCAAGAGAAATTAGCAAAGCTGACGGTGCTGTGCAGCGTCAGAGATTTACGTGCTATTAGCCAAAGGGTTTGTGGACTTGGCGCAGGTCAGGCAGTGTGAAGCTTCACGCTGGGTTTCTGCTGGTGTGTGGCACACAAGTGAAGGCATACAGTACTGTGCAGAGGCCGAGATCTCAGCAAGACCCTCCTTTAATGTTAGCTTAGGCTTTATATACCTTGTCTTCCACTGGAGTGTTGTTAGAAGTGATACTCAGTGTGGGTGTCGCTCAAATCGTCTGCTAAGGACAAGGTTCCACTGGGAGAAGTGCTTTTTTGAAGCCAAGCATACTGTACACTGAGCTTCTTTGAGAAAGGAAAGAGTATTTCATGGCTCTGTGATACCTGTGCCCTGATATTCACAGCTTAAATGAGCTGGGACACTCTCCTGGTGTTTCAGAATAACTTCCCTTCGTCTCACCCTTTGCATTTCTGTATTCCTCATTCCTTCTGTAGGCCATTGGACGCCCACACATGCCTGCCTACTGGTCTCTAGGATTTCATCTCTCCCGATGGGGTTATGGCAGCCTTGATGTTTTAAAGAAAACTGCCGAACGCATGCACCAGTACGATATCCCATACGTAAGTGTGAATTTTTCATGGTCTATGCTAATTTTACAATTCAAAGTGAGACAAATAGAACTATAATAGAGAAAAAGTGATTAGCCTACAAAGAGAATTGTAGAATAAAAGATGTTCATAGTCTTATGTAGTGGTTTTGTATGTAATATCTCTATAATGCTTAAAAGAACATTTAAAGTAAGCTTTGAACATGAGGTTTAAGTGCTGCTCTTGGCTGCATAGCAGGGGATTCTGGTGTGGATTTACTGTTATGGAGTGTGAGGTGCTAGCATTTTAAAAATAAATATTATTTATAATAATAATTATTATTATAAAAATAAATTACTGTCAAACAGTTGCAAAACTAGGACTTACATATTTTCATTTTGTCCATTGCTATCATGTAAGTTTATATGATCTGAATTTGGCCTGACAATCATTTACAATTATTATAGTTAATCTCTTAGGTTTAATTTCAAAAGTTATTTACCTTTTAGAAATGCAGTGCCTACATTCTAATTTTCTATATCAAATAATTAAATCACATAATTGTTTGGGTTGGAAGGAATCTTTAAAGGTCATCTAGTCCAACCCCTCTGCAATGAGCAGGGACTTTTTCAGCTAGATCAGGTTGCTCAGAGCCCTGTCCAACTTGACCTTGAATTGTTCCTTGAATGGGATATATACCACCTCTCTGGGTAACCTGTGCCAGTGTTTCACCACCCTCGTTGTTAATTATTTCTTCCTTATATCCAGTCTAAATCTGCTCTCTTTTAGTTTAAAACCATGACCTCTTGTCCTGTTCCAACAAGCCCTGCTAAAAAGATTATTCCCATCCTTCTTATAGGCCCCCTTTAAATATAGGAAAGTCTGCAATGAGGTCTCCCCTGAGCCTTCTCTTCTCCAGGCTGAACAACCTCAACTCTCTCAGCCTTTCCCCATAGCAGAGATGTTCCAGCCCCCTGACCATTTCTGTGGCCCTCCCCTGGACCCACTCCAACAGGTCCATGTCTTTCTTGTGCTGAGGACTCCAGAGCTGGATGAAGTACTCATGTAATGTTTACTTTAAAAATGCTTAGGATGTCCAACATTTCGATATCGACTACATGGAGCGTCGCCTGGACTTTACCTATGATAAAGTGAATTATGCAGGTCTGCCAGAATACCTCCAACAGCTGAAGAAGGAAGGAATGCACAGGGTCCTGATTCTGGTAAATTAACGATGTTGCTAATTGTTCCTCCACTTGTAAGTACTATTTGCAGCACAGTGTTCATGGCAGTATCTAGGTGCTAACGCACACATGCTATCGTAGCAGATTTTCCTATTTTTTTCATATGTTGAGAAAAGCTGAGTTACAATTTCTCATAGACTCCATAGTTAACTGAGTTGCATTTATCCCAGCACCATCTCTATATCACAACATTAATTCTCTTTCACTTTCCCCACTCAGTTATGAGAAATTTTATGAGTTGAGATAGGATTGCTTTAATGCAATTCTTTTCCTGAAAATGAACTTACGAGTTTAATATGTACACAAAAATAGCTGAATAGTCAAAAAAATCTATTCATAATCACTCTGGAAAGCTAGTAACTGCAACTCATGTTGCTTTATATTTGCTTTTTGTCTGAATTAATGAAAGAGAGAGATGTTTGCATGAAAATCTGTGGGAAATGTATGTTGAACCTGCAACCAAAATTGATGTATGACCAAACAAATTAATTTGGACAGAGGTGAAAATCAGAATTTTCCATCTTCCCATGTCAATTTTTCCAACAAAGTTTGTTGATTCTCTCCAGAGAAACATGTCCTTGTGCAAAAATTACTTTGTCAAAATAGCTAAATGAATGCCAATGGTGGCAAGGATATTGGAGACCATTTAAATAAAAAAAAAAATAATTAAGGAATCATTGACAGATGCATAAGACATTGCTCTCTAGGGTCCCCCAGCAGCACAGTACTAGGAAGGCTGTGGTCCCCAGTTTTCCCTGCCTGGGAAGGGTCAAGGTGGGAAGGTTCAGGGATGCCAAGACCCCTGAAGCAGCACATGCAGAGTGCAAAGCCTTTCTGCAGAGAAGAAAGTCATAATTTGTTCTCCATAACCACTAGGGACAGGATAAGAAGAGAAATGTTTAAATTGTAGCTGAAAAGATTTAAAGTAGACATAGGGATAGAACTGCCTGTCTGCAAGGTAGGGCTGAGCAGGGATCTGGCTGCCCGAGGTCAAGGGTCCCTCCACGAGTGGGTGCTGTGAGCAGGTCTGACAGGTGCCTCACGGAGGACTCAGGCTGATCTGACCCACAGGGGAAGGAAGAGGAGACAATCCCACACAGTTCCTCTTGGGAATTCTTGCTGTAATTGCAGTCTTCTATTTTCCAGCCTACATGGTCAGCTTGCACCTTTCATTTGAGTGCTGTTATTCTTTTTTAACACAAACTGCCAGTCTCTTGTCCTACTACTTTCTTCCTTGATACGCTTACTCAAACAAGTGTATTCTTCCACAGCCTTTTTTTTCTAGGCTAAACAAACTGAAGTATTTTATTATCTTTTTCACAGGGGGTGGGGTCTTCAGATCTCATTGTAGTAGCTCTTGTTCACGTGTGCTCCAGTTTGAATGCATTTGCCCGTGTAGCAGAAAACTGGATTTCACAGTGCTCCACATGATGCCTCTCCAGTGTTTGGAGAACGACAGAAATATTTCCTCCTTTCTGCTAAAAATTGTCTTGTATGACAAAGCCCTCCACCACATTTACCTACATTATACTGGTAGCTCACACTTGTATGGAGGCCAATTAATCCAGCTGAATCATAATGAACAAACCACTGAAGTTTGGGCCCTAGGTTGATCCAGTCCTTTTAAAATAAGGGCCCCATTCCTCATCTTGTCATGAGGGTCCTGTTAAAGGCTTGAGGGAAGAAAGATTGAATAGCAGAGTCCTAAATTGTGGGACAGTTCCTCTTTCACTTGTGATGGTGTATCAGATGTTTATTGGAGTCAACCAAGAGCTACTGCAGTTTCCCCATTAAAAATCATATTATCTTGTCAAATAGATAAAGTCAGAAGTACTTCCCTGTCCTTACTTTTTCCTCCATGATTTGTTGCATACTTTAGCATATGACTGAGGATGACCTAGTCAGAACCACAGATACCTATATCTGTTTTCTTTTTTTAAAATACAATTCCAGTTTGATATTCTTCAGTCTGATGTTTTGGGGTTGGTTTTTTTTTTTTGGGGGGGGGGGGTATTGGGGTTTTTTTGGTAGTTTCATGAAAAGTATCTGCCCTTCTTTTATTATTGTCCTCATCTTCACTTTGTTGAACTATAATTGCACTTGCTGCTAGAAATCTCAAACAAAACCACACAGCCCAAATGATCGATTACATATTGATAATGGAAATAGCAGCCTATATAGCGAGCACTGTTTACCAGCAATTTGTCCTCAAAGATAGATTCCCATGAAGGTCTCAGTTCTTCTGCAGCTGTAAATCATGAGATACTCCAGGGTACAGCAGTGAAAATGGTTTCCATCAGTGTAGGTCCAAGGCGCAGAGTTTAAACTGTAGCAGATTACTAAGTCACTCTGATGAAGAGCAACTTCAAGACAAAACCAGTCCAAAATTAACCTGATACATCATTGTAAATAACTAACTAAGTGGTAAATGAGCATATGTACTGTCAGGATTGAGTGCTCTTTCCAACTATTAGGCAGTTCAGGCTGCTTGTACCCTCAATTCTGCCCTAAAAATTATCTAATCTGCTGGAGCTGTAGCAGTAAATATAACCTGTCTATTTATCAGTTTATATCAAAAAAGTTTGTGAGACATTGAATATATCAGAAAAATACTATGAGTTTGGTGTAGCTCTTCCCATGCACACTCTTGCCCTTCAGTAAATATATGGTAGTCACCATTTTTTCATCAGTTAGGATGCCTCCAGTTAGTTTGCACTTACCACTGGGTAAGAAGCTACAGGCAGCAGTCATGGTTTAGTGGGTAAGCTACATTATCTTCTTACTTGTAAGTTTAAGTTCAATAACATTTTTTAATGCCTTTCAGTTTTTCAGATGGCACATGCTAGAACAATGCAAGAAGGTGTTGTTTTATAAATCTAAGTTCAGCTTAGGCAGATGTAATGAATATGATAATTCTTAATTCATATAGTGAACTAATGAGAATCCAGATAGGAAGTCCTTCTCTCCTCCTTGCACTAACCTATAACTAAGGGCTCTTGTTTGCTCTAGTTCTTTAGATAACCGTGTGAGAAAGAACAAAAGCTGATTCAGTTTGTTCTTCAGTTTTTTAAAGCTACTGGGAGGTATAGCTTGCACTGGTAGTGAAGTTTTCTATTTCCACTTCATTACAGTTGCTGATATTTCTGTCAAACTCTGATTGTTAGCGTTCTTTAGTGATGTAAAGGATTACTGCAAGCTGAGTCAGGAGCTGGAATAGTATAAAGGGTTTCATTCCCAAGTGACAGCAAAGCCACACCAACTGCAATCAGGACAAGCATAATCCGTTTTGATACCGAAAGAACAATTTTCTATTTAGATTCCCTCTGAGTAGGGACAGTAATGAGTGAATTCTCCAAGTGTAGCAGATTGTTCCCTCCCTCATGATGATTTCAGGAAATGGGCTCTGATTGCAGTCACTTAGTGTCATGTAAAACTTCTAGTAAATGGATCTGGGAGAGATGGGTTCACTCCTCCTCATCTCAGGCCACTATGGTCATAAGCAAAGTGCAGATCCTGACAGCCAGCAGCATTAACACTGGTAACCTGCCTGAGGATGGGACCAGGAACTAGGGTGGCTGGTGCCTCACCATCAGAAGTCCAGTCCCCATGCTTGCATCCAATGTATAGAGCTGTCCATGCTTATGGTCACTTGATATTAACATGGCCCCATTACCATAGGCTCTAAATGCATTCTCTTCAGCATTTCTCTCTCCTGATCTCTTTCAGAGGCCGCATCCATTTGAAGGGAATTTTGTCTAAGAGTGTTAGTACTTGGCCATCATTATTGCTCTGAATAATGTGCATGTTTCAGCTGAGTCAGAACAAACATATTCTTTAGAAACAAAGAAAGAAGTTCTAGAAGTAACAATGACTACAATGTAAAATGATAAACATTATTACCAAGGAGGAGTTTTAATGAAAGACCTTGTATATCTTCCATTAAATCACGTTAAAAATAGAAATGGCTAGGAATGACAGGAGTGACAAATTACTTAAAAGTCAATAGCAACATGCTCATGATTCAAAATAATGCTTGATAGCTTTAACATTTTAAAGTCCATCTGCATGAGCTGTAGAGGTTAGAACTTCAAGAGATGATTTTTTATGGATGTGCGTCAAAACCAACATTTGGGGCCTTAGGTGGAAATGCATTAGTCTGGATAAGTCCTGGGTGCCCCTGGGTCTCAGGGCAGTCAGCTGGAGTTAAGTCCTCTCCAAGAGGTGTTCAAAGGTGAACTAGGGAAGATTTAACAGACATGAACTTCCTCCTCCACGAATAACCCATGAATGTAGGGCAGGTTTTTGTTCTCTTTAGGATGATAATAAACCTGCATAATATATTAGATTTATGCACTGGAATAACCTTTCAGCTGAAGGAAACCAGGAGTTTGGATTAGGAGTAGCTAATTAAGCTGACTTCTTCCAGCCTTCAAGTCTCTTGAGAGACATCTTTTCCACAATTATAAGATAATTATTGCAGACAGACAATTTTTTTCTTTTCCAAAGCTGAACTATTAAACAAGTTAAAAATGTAATGGACACTTGTACTCTTTATGGAGGTAATGCTGGAGCTACACAGTTAAAGTTGAAGAGAATTTTGGACAGAAGGGAGCAGGGGCTTTTGTTTTTGAGGCATGGAAGAATATACTTTCCTCACCAGGGCTATAGCTATCAGAGGGCTTACAAGTAAATCAGACAATTAATCCAGGTATTAAAATGAGATTTAAAAGATGTCTTTAAACAAATTTACCTCTTGGGATCAGATATTTTTGTTCTTAATATGTATATTGCACTTCTAACACATTTTAATTAAAGTTCACTTAAATTATTGCACAAGCTATAAGTGAATGGAAGAATTGTATCAGTGGTGTTTTTCTCCACTGTTTCATGACTGAAAGGTTTTGCCTTAAGCAGAACCTGAGGGAAAAACATTTTTTGAGAGAAAAGTAAAGAATTCCTTTCTTCTAAGATGGCTGCAATCTTCTTCTGTTCTAAGTAACATAAAGCTGATAGCTGCTCCCAATTAAGGACATATTGCAAAGTGCACTTACCCTCTTTTACTCACAGTTGACTGCTGAGCAGAGTTGAATAGTATCTCTCCATTCACTGGCATCTCAAAGTATTACTTACTGGCATGGTGGGCCACCATCTTCCCCCGGAGCAGATTCTGTTCCCTTTTGATGAACTTGGTGGCTACCGATGGACATCCTGAGGCAGAGAAACTGGTGGTGTCAATGCCATTGGCAGCAATGGAAGGTGGTGACCATTGAAAGGGGCAGCAAGGATGAGAAATGTGGTATAAAATGCTGTGGTCTTCATGCCTAGGGAGAACAGAGATGTATGGCCCCACAGGCATGCATGAGTTGAGACTGGCGTAAAACTCGCTTGTCTGACACTGGATCTGAAGGTCTAACAAGGTCCCTTTCAGGTTGGATGTATCCCAGCTTCAAGCCCCTTGAGAAGTTTTAGTTGTTCCAGCATTGAGCTGCTGATGCTGAGGCAGTTGGAATGAGGATTGCCTTGGAGGAAACCCAGAGGTGTTCAAGTGTGGGAATGCCCAGTGTGGCCCCCTGCTCTGCCAAGTAGAGACCTTGGCAGGGTGGGAAGTAAAATCTAGTGCCTCTTTAAGACAATTTGAACATAGAAAGTCTCATAAAAAATAAACATAGGATATTTAATAATTTCACATCACTTTTGCTTTATACAAGAAATATTCATGACATATATTTAATGACTTTTCCTTAATTATTATGTTCCCTCAACTCTTGTTAAATTTTAATTCTGTTTTCTTCCAAAACTATTGAATTCTGCATTAAGAACATTATCCAAATTTTTCTAAAATCTACAAATAGAAAACTAACTGTTACCTTTAGGACTTAGAGAATGAAAGTGTAATTATTGTTTTCAGGACCCATTCATAGCTAAGGATGAAGAACCGGGCACTTACAGGCCTTATGAACTCGGACAGGAAATGGGAGTCTGGGTGAACAACTCTGATGGTGTAACTCCTGCTGTGGGAAAGGTTGGTTTATTAAATTCTCTCGTGCATTTGGTCTAGTGCTGCTTCAAAGTGATAAAGCAGCTGTGTAACAGAAATAAGAAGATAACCAGGCTTTATACCTCTGAACTCTAGGCCTGGCCCCCCGGAGATTCAGTGTATCCTGACTACACCAACCCCAGGACCATTGAATGGTGGACCCAGATGTGTCTGGAGCTTAAGGATGTCCTTGAGTACGATGGGATCTGGATTGTACGTCTCATTATATTTGTCCTCCCTTCTTTTAAAAAAAGAAAATGAGGCTTTTGACATGTGTCTTACTCTCTTTATTAAAGGATATGAATGAACCATCCAATTTCTTGAAAGGCCAGTATCCTGGATGTGCTGTTAATGACATCAATAACCCTCCTTACGTTCCTAGTAAGTACAGTTTCCTTGACATTTTTTGTGGAGTATCAAACGTAAGACACTTTCCTCTGTCACTAAGGCTTCCTTGTAACAGGACTAGAAAAATGGTCTTCCCTGCCATTCTCTGAGCGAAGGGCCAGGTACCTGTATACTATAACTCAGCCACAGATTTATGGAAGGAGTAACCCTTCTGCCTTAACATCACCACTGCTAGTCCCAGGGATGGGCAGTCTCTGTCTTTTCCACAAACCATGACAGGAAAGATGGCATCTCCCTGATGCCTTCATTCAGTATCTTTTCTTTCTCTTAGAAAAGAAATTTTCATTGCCTTACTATAAATGGGCTAAAAATAAGTTTAAAAACTCCCAAGCCTATGGGAACATGGGAATGGGAACACCTCTTCCAGTAGCTGAGTTAATGACATACTCATTCTTCCCCAGGAAGCCATGAGTACTTACAATTATTGCCAGTGGTCTTGGCAATTAATCCAGTCAACATTTCCCCAGGAAAGCCTGGCTGCCTGAGCAATGCTAATATGCAGCAGGAAGTTGATACATGAGTTGACAGTGAAATATTGGAAATGTCCCCTTTTTCCCTTCAGGCTGTTGTACTGTCATGTGAATTCTTCATTTTATTTATTAAATTTCATTTCTTTTCACTCTGAATACCAGAGTAACATAAACATAACAAAAGCATGACAAAATATTACAGAAAGATTGTAAATTACTGAAACCAGAAGCAGAGCTTTTCATGATGAATTTGGTGTTTGCTCTCTTTGAGGGGAAGCTGCTGATTGTAACTGTTGTATACTGGCCCTATGGGTCTTGTCATTGCCCAAAGCCCAGGAAATGATGAGATATTTCCACCTTTGCCTTAATTTACCTCCATTTTTGTCAGCATTCAGAGCTGAAAAAAAGGTGTGAGACATTGGGGAAGACGGCCAAAACAGCAGAACTCCCTTTACCCTCACAAATAAAGGATTGAGGGATGAACCTATAGAGAGACTTCTGAGCCTTGAAGCTGAGCTTTGTGACAACTAGCACTGAAGTCTGAGCCATTGTAGAGAAGTTAGATTTAGAGACTTGAGTATCTATGTGACATGTAAGGACAAAGGATGCTGAAGACAGGTGTGCTTTCAGCACAGTTTTTCTCTCTGACTTGCTCCTTCTCACGCACATATGCATCTACTTCTTCTTGTGGCTCACAGTGTTAGAATCATATCGTAGAACCATAGAATGGAAGGGACCTTAAAGGTCATCTAGTTCCAAACCCCCTGCCATGGCAGGGACATCTTCCACCAGACCAGGTTGCTCAAAGTCCCATCCACAGTGGTCTTGAACACTTCCAGGGATGGGGCATCCACAGCCTCTCTGGACAAGCTGTTTCAGTGCCTCACTGCCTACATAGTGAAGAATTTCTTCCTAATTTCTGATATAAATCTACACTCTTTCAGTTTAAAGCCATTACCCCACTTCTTATCACTACAAGCCTTGTAAAAAGTTCCTCTCCAGCTTTCTTGTAGGACTCTCTTAGGTACTGGAAGGCTGCTATAAGGTCTCTCTGGAGAGGGACACAGATAGGACCCTAAGGCATTTTTTCCAAGGTGTACAAGATGTGTTTTCAGCTACTGTTTAAGGGCTTTCTTTTATATTCTGTTTTATCCCAATACTGTGCATGCCTTTGGCTGTCCAAGCCCTTGACTGGTGTAGGTGCGAAGTGAGACCTAAGCTGCTTAGTCCAACAAGACATTAGGACCTCCTTGATGTTGGCAGTGTTTTGGGGGCTCACTATTGTCTCAGGTGACAATCTGTGCCAGTCCCAGAATCAGTGCCTTAGGCTTTTTGTCAATGCAGACTCCTTATCTAAATTATAACCATGATTACACATAACCGTGGTTTGAACTTTTAAAACCAGATGTCCTTCAAATCGATTTTCTATAAAACACTTTATACTGAAGATTAATATGCAATTGTAAAATAGTATTACTGAGATAGAATACAAAACACTCAGAATAAGAACGAAGCATGAAAATATGACTCATGGCATTTTCTTTCATATCCCACCTTAATTTTATGGAGCTAATAATTGAGTACCACTGGGACATTCAGTGTGACTTTCCCCAGAACCTTAGTGTCTTCTTCAAAGCTGTATCAGTCAATGTTACTTGGAAATTGCCTATAAATTAAGTTATTTCTGATGCAGATCAGCAACACTGGAGTCTTTCTGTCCAAAGATCCATACAGAAGGATTCCAGCTGTGGTAGCACAGCAGAGCAGGGAGGCTAATGGGGTTTCAGGTATGGAGAAATGCACTTTGTAGTAATGAACAGCAAACATACAGTAAAGTGTGATTAGGCAGTGAGATTGCTTGCTCATGGAGAAATATTTGCAATAGTGCTTGCACCTACTTAAGCATGCAAAAGAGTAATATTTAAGAATCTGTCTTCTTTCTTTTTTTTTTTGGTAAGGATTTTATAACATTTTCAACTCCACCTCTAAAAATAAATACATTATATAAACCAGACATCTAACCTGCCCAATTCCACTGAACTTCATGTGGCATTTTCATGGAGGTTATCTGCACAGGATGAGAATCACATTTTCCACACCAAATAGGTTTTTGCCAGCATCTCGTTAATACGGGATCGAAGGCCAGGCAACATCAGTGCAGCCAGTTGTTTGTGCCTCATACTGCTTCCCTTTGGCTCAGCACTAAACCGGTGCTGTGCCAGCAACATCAGGGCTACCCCTGACTATCACTGAAGGCAAAAAGCTACCGCTGTCTTCACTGCCTGTGACTTGCTGATAGAAAGGGTTACTGAAAATCTATCCACATGTGAATACACCCGTTATAATCTGTCCTGGCTCTCTTCCGTGCAGCGTATCGGGCCACAGCAGATGACACCCTGCGGACTGCTGCACCTCATGCCTTTTTCTCCCTGCACATCTCAGACTCTTCCCACTCACAGTGCTGTTTGGGGCTGTCCCATCAGTCCTGCTGTCTTTTGGTCCTAGATGCCCCGGGGGAAGAGAGGGGCCACAGCTGAGCTTAGGTGTGAATTTTGCCATGGTAGGGCAGAATCATGTTGCCTACCTACATCTGCAGTGGAATGATATGCAAGCTGAGGTCTCATGGTTTCACACAACCATACAGGTTCCCTGGGCATCTGAATTTCTGGTTCTGGTTTGTTTTTCTTTTCTTGCAACATTTTTACTCTTAAGTAAAATTTGTCACTATGTAAAAGAATATGTAGGTGTACTCTTAATTCAGCAATGCAGAAATTTTCTTTCTGGCTATTATTTACTGAATACATGATATCTGTACAGATGTTTTGAATTATTGGACATAAAACTCAAAATGAATTAGAAGTGCTTACTCAGTCCTCTAACCCTTCCGAGGACACACATGCCTGTCTGCAAGCAGGTATTCATGGCTACATGCTAACCTCTAATCAGTGCAGGTCCGGCACCTCTTCAGCTTTTCCTCTTCCCAAATCCTTTGGTGTTTTCACCCCTAAATGAGTAGAAATATGAAGAGATTTGTATTGTGATGTATATAATTTTACAGTGTTTTGTATCATTCTCAGGCATTTCTGATCAT
This sequence comes from Brachypteracias leptosomus, assembly GCA_013401335.1. Lineage (NCBI taxonomy): Eukaryota > Metazoa > Chordata > Aves > Coraciiformes > Brachypteraciidae > Brachypteracias > Brachypteracias leptosomus. The sequence continues at coordinate 55,146 of VYZX01014691.1, forward strand.
TCCCTGGCGCAAAAGACATTGTGTCCTGACTCCAAGACTTACCTCGGAGAGCATTACAACACACATTCTCTTTTCGGTTGGTCACAGACAGAACCAACTTTCAAGTAAGTTTTTGAAGTATTTCTAAGCAGATTTTAGGTGATTGAAATACATTTTAAAAGCCACTGATGTTACCTGGGAAATCTGTAATAGTATCTAATAGAAAACATCCCCTCTTTGTCATTTAGTAAGAAGTTTCAAGGAATGAAAATCTTGGAAGAAGAAATAGAATCTTTTCCAATTTTACTTTTCTTAGCTAAAATCCAAATCTACTTGTAGGGCCTAACTCTTTGGCTACTGCTTTTGTATAACTACAGAAAGATGTTACTGTCCTCTGTTGCTGCTGCTCACGTGCAGCTGCTGCAGAAGCAGCCTTGTGTGGCATCTGGGGAATTTTTCCATCCCTTCATTATCGTAGCCCAAGCAGAGGACTTTGTAGCGCTGCCGGTGAAGGACCTGAACCACACAGCTCCCCTGGCTGCTTCTGGAGGTGCCTCTGGTTCCTGGCAGGCAGCATTTTGCATTTTGGCTTCAGGCTCTGTTGATCCAGGAGGGCAGAGCTGCATTGCAGCACAGTTGCTGTCGGCTACTGTAAAACTCATTTTGCAGCTGGGAAGCACTCAAAACCAGCTTACACAAGCAGACTGTTGCTGTGAAGTGACAGTGGAAAGCTAGCTGTTGGATTAAATCAAATGGGCAAATCATGCCTATTCCAGCAGAGATTGAGCTAAAACATTCATAAATTCAATATTTCAATGTAAGCACTAAAGCAGGGGTCCTTGTGTTGGCTTATTTCAGTATTTAGCACTCATTTTCAGCAGTTGTACTATGATAGCATCCAGAGGATATGGCTAAGTGAGCCTACTCATGGTGTTGATCCACCAAGCCAAGCCTGGGGAAAGGGAAGTACTGGATAAAAGGCAGAGGCAATTTACCGTCTATTGTGGGTCTGGCTGAAGTGCAGTCCAGCTTTCAAGAGAAGGAGCAGAAAGCCCTTGAATCCAGCCCAGCTAGGATGCATGGGACTTGGCATGGGTTTGGGGACCATATGCCGCAATCTCAGCAAAGATCCTCTCATCATTGGTCTCTCCACTGGGATTTCTCCTCTGCACACAGAGATACACATAACCATACACTGTCTTGATAACTCTGCTTGAATAGAGACTTTGGATTTGCCTATCTTCTTGAGCTGCTTTTTAGTTTTACTCAGGCTCTGTGCCAGCAAAGCCAATTGCCTGAGACAAACCCTGTGAATTTATCAGGAAAAGCTTTGTGTGCCAACATATCTGCCCCAGCACCTCCAGGGTGTCCACTGTCCTGTCTGCACTAACCCAGACCAACTGTTGCATGGCTCCTTGCAGCCTCCCTTAAAGCTGTAAACATTCCCCATTCCAACAGAGCTTGCTTCCAGGGCTCCTTACAAAAGAAACCACATATTTTGATCAGCCAAATGTAGAAAGTTCTTCAAGGCTGGAGAACACCACCAAAAGTATAGGCAGAGGCTGGATTTGCTGCAAAGCTGGGAGACTTTGGTGAATAATTTTTCATATATATTCATTTGGGTTTCTGAAACACATTTCTTTTTAAGGCTGGTTGTATTCCCTTTCTGCATTCACTCTTCACAAATAATATACTAAATTAAATTACTGACAGGAATATTTAGCAAACCAGCATCAATTGCAGGATATTGGCTGAAAAAGAATGACAAATTTATAATCGTATAAAAAACAATCCTAAAAATTATTCTAATGCAGCCAGAGAATAGGAAATGTGTCATCTGATCCATGTCAAGTGGCTTGAATTTGGATATGTGAACTAGCAGCAATAAGCTTGTGCATAGCTTAATGCCAAGAGTTATTTGCACTTGATATTCTTCAAATAATTGCTATCAACAAATATATTTGACAACATAAGGACCTGTTCGACAATGGTTCACAATAGACTGAAATTTTTTCAAGAAAGTAGTTGTTGCAAAATGTTTATGCAGCTCTGAGTCATAATTGAGTTGATCCAATGTTGCCCACATTTGTAAATGGAGCCAAAATGGCCATTTGCACAGCCAGAGGAGAGGACTTATACTTGGAACATCCATGAAATAGCTCCAAAACACCATTTATGCAAAGCACATGGATTCTTGTGCAGTTATTTGGCCCAGCAGTGCACCTACAACCCAGAACCAACAGAGTCTGTGTGGTTCAAGAATTGTATCTCTTGCTGCATATGGCCCATAATGTTAGTATGTTTAGGCTTGCATGAAAGTTGTTGGGTTTTTTGCTTCAGAAAACAAATGTTGTAGCATTTCAAAGGCTCTGTGCCATTACAGAACCAATACTAAATATTGGCCATTACAAATACAGATGAAAGAACTCATTAAGGAAAGGGAAAAGGAGATGAATGGTGAACAAAATGATTACTATTTCATGCTAGGATTTCCCAGAGAGTCTAAGTTGTGTTGCCCAAGTCATATTAAAGCAGAGTTGAGTTTGAGCTCCTGCAATATATAATATTGCAATATGTAATTACATTACAGAGATTATCCTATGTTGAGAAACTTTACAACAGGTTTGTTAATAAGGCATATTGTACTTCCTTGATTTTTCTGGTGATGCAGTAAAATTATTTTCAAAAGGCAAGGAAAAAATAATTAGACCACTAATTTTATAATGAAACCTCATATGTCAGACAACGGTGAGGAGCCAAAGGAAATACTACAAGGATGGGGTGACATTTTGAATGATTACATTTTTGCTTTCTACATTGATTATTTCTTTTTAAGATATTCAGATATTGATGGGTTTAGTTTTGATTATTTTTTTTCTTTTGCTTTTGATTGCAGGATATTAGAGCTTCATTTGCCAATACAAATCTCTAAATACATACTATATTGAAAAAACCCCATATTATACTGTTTTTTAGGAGCCTGTAGGATATTAAATTAAATGTACCAATACAGAAAGGAAATTATATTTCAATTTTTCAGTTTGAGACACTGCTGAGAATAAATTAAACACAAATTATGTTTTAGGAAGACTAAAAATACCTGGAACAAATTGTTTTGTGAATCAGATAGATTTTAGTTTTTTATTCTGGCCAAGGAGTAAAACTTCCCATTATTTGCAGTTTTGCAGCCACTTTTTCACGTGACTCAGAATCACAACAATAATTGCTTCATGAATAACACTTCTTCATATAAAATTGTGCCTGGAAGCTCAGGTTGATCATGTAACTCTTTCAGTTACTGTTCTTATTTTTAATGATCTTCTTGTATTTCTTTGCAGTGTTGTTCAGCAGGCAACTGGAAAGCGAGCCTTTGTCTTGAGTCGGTCTACGTTTGTTGGCAGCGGGAAGCATGGAGGTCACTGGCTGGGTGACAACTTCTCTCAGTGGAAGGACATGCGCTATTCAATCATTGGAATGCTGGAATTCAACCTCTTTGGCATTCCCTACGTAAGTCTGGTGTCCTTCAGGCAGTTGCTGGCTCATATGCAAAATTACTTTAAGTTAACTCAAAAGTTTTCTGGAATAAGCTACTTCAGATTGCCAGCAGTAGCGGCCTCCAGAGCACCAGGAACTGCCGATTAAAAAAAGCTAAACGTCATTAATCTTGGCTCACTGAAGAGAAACAAAAATAGCACTGCTAGGTTCAAATTAAATCACTGCATGCCATCCAAAACCAATTTCTTTATATTATGTATTCTATCACTGAGGTTCCTTCATGTATTTCTGGTTTTGCAAGCTGGGTTGGAGAATTTGTAGAATTATTGAAATATGATCAGATTTTCCACAGTGATGTTAATGCTCTAGGAGCCAGTACAATCTCAGTCCTGGAAAAATTCATATAATTACGGAGGATTTCTTATAAAGTAATCAGAAATAGATATCTCTTTCTGAAAATTACTTTTATTAATAAACTTCTGTAGTTTCTCATTTTTGGGCCTCAGTCACAATCACAAACACTTATCCAATGATTTCATTTTTTCTTTAGATCGGTGCTGATATCTGTGGGTTTAACTACAACACTACCTATGAACTCTGCTTGCGCTGGATGCAGCTCGGCTCTTTCTATCCATTTTCCAGAAACCACAATGCAGAGGGAAATATGGTAAGTAAACAAGGTTACACAAGTCTATGATTACAGTAAAAACGATGATGATCTGTATTACTTTCTCAGATATTAACCTGTCGTTCTTGGGTAAACTAGAGGGGTGAGTGAAAAGGAATGCTGCACTGAGAGCAGGAATTACAGGGTGAAGGTACATTTTTCCCATCCATAGTGTAAAGATGACATAGTATCTAACATCTGAAAGCCATGCAGAAATGTGTACTATATTCTTTGAAAGACAGAAAATGGTCTCACTCTGTTGGTAAGATTCATGCTCTGCATTTTTTACTTACTGAGGTCCAGATTTTGTTTAAGAGCCAGTGAGTGTCAGTGTATCTTCCTACTCTCTTGTTTACTTCAATTTTTTTTACAGTACTTCTGTAACTATAATAGGTATTGCAGGAAGGGGAGAGAGAGTTACACACCCTCCTTGCTGTTTAACAGTAAGTTTCAAACAAATGCCACAGTTAAAAACTCCAGACAAACATGTAAGAACTTCAAGGAAAGACAGCGATAGTGACAGCATTATCAGCCAAGAAGCAACAAAGACTAGAAAAGGCCAACAAGCCCATAGGAAGGATGAAAAAGTGAAGTTTAGGTCCAGACCCATGCCCTGGTTTTGACATCATCCTTTCCAAACTTGTTGCAGATAGAAAGAAGTGTCAGGCTGTTTCTAACTATGAACAGTCTGAAGGTCTTACAGCTTTTGTAAGTACACTGTCTTTTTCTGCAGCCATGATAAAATGGTTCAGCTAGCTCAATAAATGTTTCAGGTTGTTGTTTTTTTCTTCTGTAAACTGATCTGTGCAATGCTGGAGCTCAGTTTATTAGCTAACCTTCAGTTTTCTGTAAAGTTGCATAATCAAAATGTAACATTTACATCCCCAGAAAGACCTCTGTCTCTGCATGACAGTATAAAGGACATTCAGCAACTGCACACATGCAGGAATAATAAGCTATAGTGCTGTTATTAAGAGGCTCAGGGTACCTGAGATATGCTAGGATATTTCTCTCTAGGAGAACAAAAGTCTCCTTGTTCACAAAAGTGAGATGTTAGCTGCTTCTGTTGACAAATATTTTCTGTTTACCTCTCCATTACAATTAGAGGTACCTTGTCTATTTATGTCTGCTTGGTCCCTTGAGAATGCAAATGGGGTCTGACGTGGGTGAGTGGATATTAATCACATATGCACAATTTAATAAGCAGGAAAAGAGCAATGGGTCTATGTGATAGGAGCTGCAACTTAGTGTTGAATGAATGACAAAAGTAACAGAACATACATTTGGTTTTATTGGATAATTTATATCCGTTTAAAACATTGTGTTCACTGAAAGAAATGATCAAGGCATTTTGGGTGACTCAGCATCACCTAAGAAGTCTGACAGGTTTTTTGTGGACTTAGGCAGTTTTTGTACAGTGTCAGAACACTGGCAAAAATATAATGCAGTTTTTGAAATAATAGATGGATGCTCTGGAGCTCAGAGCCAGCAAGTAATATTGTCTGACTAACTCTGATGTAAACATTATAATGGAGAAATTTAACTTAAATATTGAGTTTAATTAATATTAAGTTAGTGGTAAAATAAAATCTTAAATATCCACTTTGCCTAATCCATTGGGGATTTCAAATGGTTTAATTAATAATTTTCTTGTCTGAAAAGCACTAGATAATATAAAAAGCTTTGTTACCGCTGTTCCTTTTATATTTCATTATCCTTGGAATTCATTGTACATTCTTCAATTTTAATGAGAAAACTGAGTGTTATGGGAAAATTTTGTGAGGGAGGAAAGGAGCCGTGTGACTTGTTAGCTGGCTCAGTTTAGCATAGGAGAAGGTCAGACAGGAGGAATTAAAGGAGATGTAACTCTTTCCCATATCAGCAGTGCCCCGGGCTGCATGATACAAATACTAATTTGGTGATAATGGATGTTGTTCTTAATACATCTTCCAGTTTGCAAATCAGTGCATTTTCCTACTTGAATATTTACTTTCACAGCATGACGTCTGCCACAGCTCTCTTTAGGTTGCACACAAGTTCTCTATTATAATACTCAGTACAAATCAAAGCTTTTCCTAAACAGGAACAAGACCCAGCAGTGTTTGGAGAAGAGTTTGCCAAGATATCTCGTGCTACCCTCCGGATCAGATACTCGCTGCTGCCATACTTATACACCCTGTTCTTTGAGTCTCATGTCCACGGAAACACAGTGGTGCGGTCACTGATGCACGAGTGAGTTTGAAGTCTCATTTTTTTATCACATTTTACTCACCAAAGTAGTTGAGCTTCTAGGTATGAACAAGGTGATATCTGTTAGAGAATAGTCACAGTAGTATTACTGTGTTCTCTTGCTTAAAAGGTCCAGTTTTCAATCTAATCAAATTATATGCACAAAAATAACAATATATGCAATGATTTTTCATTAAAATATAACCTATACTTGTTTCCAATGAAAAAAAAAAAAAAAACAAGCCAGGAGAATTCTGAAAATTTCTTGTCTTAGGCAAATATGCAGTTATTATTTCAAAAATTGGAATCAAAAACCTGTATTTTCTGTATTTGAATGAAATCTGTGAAATCTGTATTCTGGTCCAGAATGCCAAGAAGGCCTCATACAGAGAAGTCTTCACTTTCCAATCATCCACAGCATTCGCATTTTCCAATTTAGCACTTGCATCTGCATGCTATGTATGAAACCTGCATCTATGTCCAGAAATTGGACGCAGAAAAAAGAGATAGAGATGTTTGAGTCTGGAAGCAGGTGCAAACCTGAGATTAATAAATACAGACTGAAAAACCTCTTGGAAAATGTGACCTCAGATTTTTGGAATGATTCATTTTTTCTGTTTGTAAGAAGCAGGAATCAAAGTGAGATTTAGTTTCCCTCTCGGCATCTTTTAATTAGGTTTTTACCTGTGTTTGGTAAATTTTCTACTTCAGAATGCTTTATGCAAAGACTTGAGCAGAAGACGTGCAAATAATACATATGAAAGGCAACTGCCCAAAGCTCCAACACAATTTAGTCTCATTGGCGCAGGTTACATCCTAGGCTGTTTAATGTTCTTTTTCCCTCTAGGTTAAAAACATTTTGGTTAAAGGGTAAGGCATTTTTTGCAAATTAGACTGAGATTACACTAAAGTGCAGACCATCCAAGTACGGAAATGCCTACTCAGTGTAATGGCTAACTGATAAATTTTAAAACCAGTATCTTTCCCCTTCCTACTCTGCTACCTTATTTAACTGGGTTACATTAAGGAGAAGTTTTATAGGTACTCATGCCTTATAAGGATCTACATGCCATTTCAGGCATTTATTTTAGCTGTATTTTTGCTTAATCAGATTTGTGCTGATATTGGAAATGACCGAGTTCATTTTGCCATAAATATTAGCTAGTATCTGCTAATACAGAATTAATTTAGTGATATTAAAGCTGCCTTTCTGACCATTCCTGGCATACTTGTACTCTATTTGGGCCACATCTACATTAGCAAATTTCCAAATTTGCTTTGATTTGGATTGTAGAGCAGTCTCAGATGAACGAGAGGAGACTTCTGTTGGGTGAAACTGAGCTGACAGGTGCTTTCCAGCCACTGATGGGAGTTCAGCCAGTGGGACCAGACTGGGGTCCTAGGAAATAAAACCTCTGAAATGCATGTAGGGAGTGTAGGCATCAGGATATCAGCACAGTTTCACTACCCAGCTTCCATCCTAGTAGGTGCATCACTTGTTAATGTTGCCATAGCTAGATCCCAAACAGCTTGAAAGTATTTCTTCTTATTATTAGTTAATTCTGGTTCCCACTGTTAATTAATGAGTATTTTTTACTATTTTGAATTAATATTCATTGGTTTATAGATCTGTTCAAGTAGAGAAAGCAACTCAAATGCTAACAGGAGGAGAAATGTGGGGTTTAGCATGAGAGAACTGAAACAGAAATTTCGATGTGCGGATGATGGAATTTTACATCAAAACTTTCCCTTCTAACAAATACAAAGTAGAGCTGAAAGAACTGCACTGTTTTTTTCAGGTGGAGCTATTATGAGTTCACAAGCCTCACCATGAAAACAACTCTACCTGGGCAGGGAGTCTCTAAGCAATAGCTATTTCATGTGGTCATTTCAGTTTTTCATTTCATTTCAAATATTTAGGTGCTCATTTCAAATAACAAGCAAGAACCACATCCCAGAAGATTCCTATAAGTATTTTAGGTGCCTCTGAGGCTTTCAGTCAGTGAAACAGAGGTGCCAGTAGCTCAGCTATCCAAAAAGACTGAGAAGTGGAAATCCATTACTGGGAGGGAAAACTCTGCTAAATGGCTAAATGGGAAAAAATAAGACAGAAAAGAGGCCAGCATCTAACCATAGGAAGCATGTAGATGGAATTAAGCACCTTTCATAGATCACAGATATGGCTTAATGGTTTATATTTTCAAGCTGGGAAAATTCCTTTGTTTGCTGAATTTGTGCTCATGGTTGCTATAATTGCAAAAGAAAATAGTGCTGAGTTAAGTGGTGAGACACTTGTTTTCATATGCGAATAAGATCAACTTCTCTTTTGTCATAATTTCTGGATCAGCTTTTTCTCCTGAAATCTTCCATGACAAAGTATGATGAATCAGTATTATCATTTTATTACAGCGAAATTAAAAATACAGAGAACTATTGAGATGACAAGAAAAACTAATTTTTAATATATTTTGTAAACTTTAAGACAAGGTAATTAATCAAAAAACACACCCCACTTTAAATATTTACAAACCTTTATGTCAAAATGCAATAACGACCAAGATTAAGGTGTCCAAGAAAGCTACTGTTTTTGACAGAAAAGAAAAAGAAAATCTAAATAAATTGAGGTCTCTTTCAGGTAGAGCCCGAGGCATGCCTTCAAGAACATTTTTTTCCTGAGCTCTAAACTTGCGATATTTTAGAAATCAGAACCCCAAATAGATGTATTTTTATTGTCAGGGTGGTTTCACTTATTTGGGGTAATTTTTGTATGGGTGAGCTGGGTGCAGCACATGCCTATTCCCTGAGCAGGCAGAATGTCAGAGCACGAGACTGACATTGAGCCACTCTGGTCTGGCGAGGGTACAACAGAAACCTGTCTTTAGACAGGAGCAGCTGCAAAGTCAGTTAAATAGATGCAGTAAACAAATTTTTAAGCAAACAATTTGTACTCCCTTAGAGAATAATACATTAATATGCAACAGCCAGTGTGAATTTGTCAAAAATGAATGATGGTAAACCAGCCCACTTGCCATCTTTGACAAGGCAGCAGGGCTGTTTGATGGGAAAAGGGGCAGGAGAAAGCAGGAGGTACAAAGTACCTTGATTTTAGGAGGGCTTGGAACACACTCCACGTGACATTCTTACAAGCTAATTAAGGAATGAGAATCCATTATGAATTTCTTTGATGATTGAAAGGATTGAAAGCCTATTTAAATTCTTGAGGATTTTATGACAGATGAGTGGAGTTCCTGAGATGGGGAGGATCTCTCCTCTTTGCCAGGTGCTATTCAATATTTTCATTAGCTGATGCATAGTGGAATAGAGATCTCTTCCCAAGCTGGCAGATGATGCCAGGCAAATGGGACTGTAAGCAACCTGGAGGACATGATCAGAATCCAAAATTATTTTAGTGCATTGAATGAAATGTACTGAATTCCACAAGTTTTCATCCATTCAGGAAAGGCAGATAAAAAGCACAATATGTATGAACACAGTGTTTATCCTGCAAAAGTTTTCTAATGTAAATCTGTGAAAGGTGCAGGAAGCCAAATCTAAGGATTTTCACAAAAGCTTTAAATATAGATCTTAGTGTTATTCCTCTGTGTTCCCTTTCTGGTCCTGATCTCTATCCTGCTCTTTGGCAGAAATTAAATGAGTTGTTTTCCCATTGCTGCTATTCTGAAAAGAAACCGGCTCCAGAATTTTGTGAGGGTTCTGGTCTGCTCCGGCATGGTAGGTGCTACAGTAATTTCTGAATCTCTGTCTAGCTTTTGGCATTCCCTCAACAGGGAGAAATATTTGGCAATGTTGAAGGATGTCTCAGGGAAGCAGATTTCTTGTCACACTGAGTAATATCAAAACATTCTGCAAGTTCTATAAAAATGTGAATTAACATTGCATATCTTACTTTCAACACCAGATTTACCTCCGATCAGCAGACTCATGGCATAGATACTGCCTTCCTTTGGGGACCTGCTTTTATGATTGCTCCTGTTCTTGAAGAGGCAAGTACTGTAATTAAAAAATGCCATCATACTGGAATAAAAGAAATGAACTGCACTTAGGGCATTGGACGACATTCAGGGCATGTTTGCTCATATTCATCAATTTCTTCCCTCTGCCGTCAGAGCTTGCAGGAGGCATTTCTGAGCAGCACAGACAGTACAGAGCTGCCCAGTGCTTGAAGTTGGAGGATGAAAGTGAGGGTATGGCATTTCCCTGCTTCTCCCAGCACTGAGTGGATGTAAACAGCCTGGATGCTGCCACTTGCATGCTCCTGTTATTGTGCTGACATCTCCCTCCAAGGACACACATGCAGAGCAGTAATTGTCAAGCTAGGAAGAAACACACAGATATTAAAGTAAACTGGTTTCCATGTTACCACTCACCCACAGTGTTTCAGAACTGCAGCCTCTCAAGAGCTGTGATAGGAGTTTCCCAGAATCACAGGCAAACACAGTCATTACAGAAATGGTAATGACAATGTTAGCTGCTAATATGACAGGTTTAAAAAGCAGCATTTTCCTACGGCTGTGCTGAGCCATAGCTCCCTGGGGTCAGGGCTCTCACTGCTCAGCTGGAGCAAGGATACATCTCCCTCCTTGCCCCACCACTGACTGCTGACAGCACCAGAAAGATACGTCTGAGCAGAGCTCAATATTTGCATGTGATGTATCCTAGAGCTGTTTCACGACCAGCATGCTTCTAGAATATCTGATATGTTTTCTAGATGTTGCTGATGATCAAACTTATAAACAGGCCACTGCTAGTCACCTTTTTGTAACCAACACTTGTGCTTCTGTGAATTTAAAAAGTAATTATTGTTCCTGCATCTAAAGCCATTCTGACCCCACTGGGGTGCTCCATTTGACTGTCCTTAATCTTCAGACTCCCTCAGGTTTCTAATAGCTGATGACTACTAACAAGAAGATTTCACAGGGTCTCAGACCAGTAAGACGATGCAAGATGTTAGAGAAACCTCCCCACAAAGAAAGAGGGGGCAGGCCAGGAGTGGCTTCCTGCAAAGAAAAGAATGAAAGGAAACATTAGAAGGATATATAAAGCAATAGGCGATCTATGTAAGGAGTTCCTGATGAGTTTCTGGGGTCCAAAGCACAAAAGAAAGACCAGGTGCCTGTGGCCTAATGGGGAAAGCAGAGCTTTGGAGGCAACATGTTGCTGGGTCTTTTGGTGGGAGAGAGGTGGCAACCAGGGCTTGTGACAGCTAGCAGAGCAGGGGCAGAGGGGAGCTACAAGTATCTGTGTATCCTCCCTGCCATACCTTACTCTTTGCCTGTTTCTGCAACAGGATTGGTACAGGAGGTACTGAGCAGTGGTGTCCCCTGACTCCATCATCCAAAGGCTTCTGTAGACCTCACTGGGATTGTTCAGATATTAGAGGAGTGCACGTAGGCCAGTTAAATTTGCAAGACAGAGCTATGTGCTAGATCAAAAATAATCATATAACATTGAGCCATCCCATGGAATGGCAGTAAAACCCCCAAATAGGACAGGCTTGTTGGTTTAGCGTTATAGATTAGCCAGCACAACTCCACTGCTATGATAATAACTCAGCCATAATATCGAAGATTTGATGTTATTAGAATATTCAGTATACATCTCTCCATGCACAAATATAATAAAGCTAATGTAATATCAGAAATGCAAAAAGAAAAGACTTTAATCACTTTATAACCATTACAGGGAGCAAGATCGGTGGATGTATACTTCCCTGAAGCATCATGGTTTGACTACTATACTGTATGTATTTTTAAGATTAACTTTCTTACATTTTTCACATAATTTAAAATGCTACAATTCCAGCAAAATAACTTTTAGCAATGTTCAGCAGTATTTTTACCCCAGCATCTGTGTTTAAGAAAACTAGAGCACAAAAAGGCTACACCAGGCTAGCTGGGAGAGTAAATTACACAGCTTTCAGTAGCATTTTATTTTCTATTTTAGTTTGTAAAGCTCTGAGACACAGAGAACTGAATTTTCAACAGCAGACTAGAAATTTATGAAACTGTCAAGATTTCTTTCTCTTACCCTCCCCTCCCCGCCTTATTGCATGTTTTAATTCTTGCAGTGATATCCATCCTTGCATAGAAACAGAGGCAGAAACCTGAGTCGTACTCCTGAGAACATGCTGCAAAACATTTTGTGCATGCTGTTTTGCATATGCATCCCTTTTGACAGAAGGCATGTCTAGAGAGCAGGGTGAGGCTCCGAAAGATGTTTCAAGAGATGCAGAACGATCTGCTCTGTGGAAAACACCAGCCTCTTCTAGTTTCAGGAACTACTACTTTTGACCCTTTAAACATCATCCCCGGTACTATATTTCCAAAAGTCCTCAGTTTCAACCTAACCACTCACCACTGCAATCTGCAGGATAAGACCAGTGTTGGCTTCGGCAGGAGTAGTTAGGCTGATGTTAAAATTGATGGAAATGTTAGTCCAGGATCATCAGGTTGTTGTTAACTACCCTGAGCTACACTAGCAAAGGAGTGGGCAGGACAAAAATGCTCTCAGAGGAAATTTAGACTTATTTTTAAAGACGTTTGGTCATTTTCAGCATTTGGCTTGTGTTGTCATATGGATGTTCATCCAACCCTTTCCCTTTTGTCTTTTCATAAGACTGTGGCACTGTAAGGTTAAGCACTTCATTCAGTTCTCCTTGTTATAGTTCTCTCTGAGGCCTTCCTGGGGTGGGCATGGGGTGACAGCCCCAGTGTCCCTTGACCTGCCTACATGAGGTCCTGAGCATCAGCAAAGCTCAGCTCCCGGCATTTGGCACATACTTGCCTTGCACATGGTGCTTATCCAAAAACAAGGTTGGATACTTACCATAAATTAGAATTAGCATTTTCTGAGGGCAAGAGCAAAGCCTTCCTGTTATCCTCTCTGTACGTAATTCTTGCCTACACCTGGTTTTGAGGCATTAAACCAGAAAGGAATGATGCAGAGAACTTAATGTTGGTTGTCTACACATCTATGAATTTCATGCACTGAATGCTGTAATTACTTTTTGAAAGGGGAAGACTTGTCCTTAAAAGAGAAGAAAAATCTACAGTTTATATTCCCAAATGATTATGAATCACCTTAAACAACAATGTGACGGGCTCTATATACATAAAAAGACGAAGCAAAAGTTTCCTTTGCTTTTTGCTCAGTGTCTTGATGAGGGTTGGGTTTTTTTCACAGCGTATGCAATAATGATGCAATTTTTAAAGATGATTTGTTGTCTTTCAATCATGATGTTTCTATCTCGTGCATATGCATAACTGCAGGGGCTACATTCTCTTTCACGTTAAAAAAGGAACTGGAATAATACCCCTAAAATCCACCTTTTTGTTGGGATTTTCACGATGTAATTGAGATGAAAATGTACCCCTTGGTCTATTTTTCAGTGGTATGTGATCACAATGTAGAGTGCACAGATTTGTGTTTAACTGCATTAATTTTTATGGTAGGGTCTGGAAGTGCCAAGTGCCTGGAAGAAAAACTATGCTACTGTGACTGCCCCATTGAACAAGATCCCTCTGTTCATCCGTGGAGGCTACATCCTGCCAGAACAGGCACCAGCCACCACCACTACTAAGAGGTAATGTCATCTATGTCTGTCACCAAACAACCATGGTGTGGGTCAGACCAACAGACAGACAAAAAAACAATCAAAAGAAAGTGTAGAAAAGAGGCTATCTGCAACTCCCAGATGCCAACCCAGGTGATAAGCACAATATTTTTGTCCCACTTTTTGCTCCATTGCATTAGAAGAAGTAAGTCACCCCAGAGATGACACACGTCATTGTTTCCACAGCTGAAACCTACTCTTGGCTCTGTGGTTATGCTCAGAAAAGCTTTTACACCTCTTACTGTTATGTCAACCTGTCATTGAAGTAAATATATGAAAGGGGAAAATGCAAAACTCTTCTCCTTGGATGAATTTATCAAATACCAGAGGCAAGGTGGAAAAGCTCAAATCTCTTTTGAGGAAAATGATTTCCCCATGTCAACGGGTAATATACTGGTCTCAAGTCTGAACCATGCTCAGAAGCTAATGTGAGTAGGGAAGGAAGGGAACAGCACTGTGCAGCAACCAATCCAAACCATAGTAAGATAGCACTGGTGACCGGTTACCTTCCAGACTGCCCATTTATTGAAGCACAAAAGAAAGGAAAACCTGTCCACAAGAGCACTCAAAAGGGGAAACTTTTGCCCACACAAGTACTTCAGTGGTACAAGGCAAGGCAGGAGCCCTTTTGGTGAGCATGTTTGTCATTCTTCTGTCGTGGTCTCTTTTGTAACCTTAAAATTGGAGTTTATTGTGTTCAGAAGTTTTTGTTAAATAACTTGTAAGGGACAATGCCCACAAATACATACTGACACTTCTCAACATGTTTGTCAACAGCCGTCTGAATCCATTTAGGCTCATTATTGCCTTGGATGAACAAGGAGAAGCTTTTGGGTCTCTCTTCTGGGACGATGGTGATTCCATTGGTAAGCCTAGTCCCCCACTCTGAAGCAGTGTCTGTATGCAGGGCTCTCCTCAGGCTGCCTTTTCAGTACTATAATGGCACTGATTCCTGCTAGAAATAGCTGGAGAACTGACCCTAAGTTGACCTGAGAGGTGAGAAGCAGATTGGTCTTAAGTCAGTGTTTTGATGAGAGAAAGGCGTGATACTGGCAATAGCTGGTCTGCTAGAAAGGGCAATCACTTACGTGTGTTCCCCCAAGATGACCCTAAGAAGACTAGAGGAAGAGATTAAATAGCCCAATCATCTTAGCCTGATGTTAGCCACTCACTACAATTCATGTGAACTGCTTATGGATTTTGTTCTTCGTTTTGATACCAATCCTTCCTGCTTTGTGTTTTGACAGATACTATTGAAAATGAGAACTACTTCTTGGCTAAATATACATTCAGTAAAGTAAGTAGCAACGTGCAAGGTACCTCTGTACATACAAGTAGCTGTATTTTAGTGTGGCCATTGTAAGGTGCTGATGTCTAACTTTTCTCTGGAAAGCTTTTTTCTTATAGCTCAGCCTTTAAAGCTGGTAAGCTGCCTAACGCTTTCATTTACAGCTACAAAATAATCCAACTATGATGCCGCAGTTTTGTATGTGCTTCACTGAGTATCATAGTGGCACATCATTAATGTCCCTGCTGTGATGTGAATCTGAAAATCCACTTTTTCAGCTCTTTTTTTTTTTTTTTTTGAGTCACAGCTTCTAAGGATGAGGGATCTTTTCCTTGTCTTCATCCTGTGAACCCTTTCAGTCTGATGGGTGGGAGAAGGCTACATTCCTCTCTTCAAGATTTCCCAGCAACTTTTTAACTTTGATCACTTGAAGTTTTTATTTTGAGACCCTGAGAATTATGTAGTCTCACTTCTTTAGCTTGTGTTTCCTTGTGTGACAGCATAGAGATAGCTCCCATGGTCGGTCTCCCACAGAGCAATTCAGCATGCTACTGGCAACCCATCATGCTGATCAGATGCTCCATGCAGCAGAGGAATAGATTAGCCCAGGGTCAGAGCACTAATGCCTTTCACACAGCACTCACTTCTGCACAGACATGTCCTGAGAAAGCTCAACAGAAAAATCCAACAGTCTAGGGTACAATTGAGAAAAATACTGTAAAATCTAGTAGAAGCTCACATTAACTATATAATAGGAAGTTGTGGGATTTATTGTAAAAAACCTTAACCTACTTCAATAATCTATACAGATCATATTTTGTCTACAATTCTAGTATTTGGTAAGAAATAGGATATTGTATATAGACTGTGGCATGGTTTTGGTCAACAGCTGGCTGAGTATGAGCCAGTGGCGTATCCAGTTGGCCAAGAAGGCCAACAGCATCCTGATTTGTATCAAAAATAGTGTGCACAGCAGCGGTAGGGAAGTGATTGTCTCCCTGTACAGTGGCTACAACTCAAAAACTGTGTTCAGTTTTGGGCACTTCAATACAAGAAAGATATCAAGGTGCTAAAGAGCATGTCCAAAGAAGGGCAAGGAAGCTGGTGAAATGTCTGGAGCACAAGCTTTATGAGGAATGTCTGAGGGAACTGGGGTTGTTTAGCCTGGAGAAAAGGAGGCTGAGGGGAGACCTTCTTGCTCTCTCCAACTACCCGAAAGGAGGTTGTAGTGAAGTGTGGGGGTCAGTCTCTTCTCCAAAGTAACAAGTGGATAGGACAAGAGAAAATGAACTCAAGCTGCACCATGGAAGGTTTAGATTGGATATTATGAAAAAATTCTTCATCAAAAGGGTTAAGCATTGGAACAGACTGCCCAGGGAAGTGGTTGAGTCACCATCCTTGGAGGTATTTAAAATACTCCTAGATGTGGTGCTTAGTGACATGGCTTAGTGGTAGACTTAGCAGTGCTGAGTTAATGGTTGGACTTGATGATCCTAAAGGTCTTTTCCAACCTAAATGATTGTATGATCCTATGATTTTCACTATGAGTACTCCTAAAAGCCCCAAAGTCATTTAGAGAAAATATTAAAAAGATAAAATTGTGTTAACCTCTATTGTGATACTGCTCTTAGAATGTATGTCTTCTAGGAGCAAGAGCAAGACTGCTTAAGAGATGGATTTTATTATGTAGTCTTATGGTGTTTTATTATGTAGTTGTGAGATATTTTCCTGGAAGTAATGCCACATGTCTAGACTTTAAATTTAATTTTTAATTTATCTTCTGCTTGATTTACCAAGAAAAAAAAAATTCTCCTTCTCTAAAAAAAGTATATTTCAACAGCAAAAAGGAAGAAAAATAATTTTGTCTTTCTGTAGTCTGTGTATAGTAATTTATTGCAAGAAGACTACAGAAAAACAATATCCAGTTTTATATTAAATTCTGATCTGTGCAAATTAGATTGTTGATTCACTGGCACTTCCATTTCTCATTGCTCATATTTGACTTCTGCCTGGAAATCCATGACTGAAGTCCCTATCTGCATTCCAATAATTTCTAATGTTGATTTTTTATTATGTGTTTATAAAGAAAACAATCCATCTCAAATAGCAAATTGTAGAGGTACTTATTGCACATTTCTGTATTCTTTAAAAAGTGCCGATGGATAATTTAATCACACCTAGTTTTAGGAGAACACACAAGTTTTGTTCCCTAAGAGATTTACTGATAAGATCTGACATCACAGCATTTACTCTGAACCCTGCACAGAGTCTTGCACAAGTAACAGCTACAGGCCTAGGCCTTCTCATTTACATTTTCATGTAACAACCCAAAAGTACAGAGAAGAATTCAAGACTAGTGCAGGCACTTAAGTCTTAGAGAATGATTCGAGTTGCTTTCTCTCTGGTAGTGTCTCACTGCAGTTGGTATTTTAATTCACTTGACACCTCCATTTTGACATGCCTAATGGCTACATGACCTAAGTCAAAGTGCCCCAAGTCAACATGCTCCATATACTAAGCCTACCAGCCTAGAAAAATACATGAGCTAGATGCATAAGATCCATTGTACTTCAGGGATGAGGATAGCCATGAATTCTGCTTCCATCCCTGGAGATGTGCTCAGATTGTAAGAAGTGAGTCCAGACTACACTAAAGGGATGGTGACAGGAAGGCTTGTCCAAGGAAAGAGGAGCTTCTGAAAGGATATGCTAGCTACTAGGTAACTGAATAGCCTGAAAGCAAGTTCCTCCTAAAACTAGTCCAATTTTCAGAGGGAAAGCGTGGTGGAAAGAAAAGGTGACTTTCATAGGACCAGAACAAGGCAGAAAGAAAGAAAGAAAAATCATGACTCTGCTGTTCGGAAGTGCAGGAGGAAGTCCTGGCTTCTGGTCTTGGATTCAGGCCTTTTCGCTTTGCATTTTTGCAGCTTCAAGTAACATCTATAAGTTCTCTCCCTCTGATGAGAACTCAGGACCTTCCTGGGTAATTGCTTTTACCACTACATGCTTAGTAAGGAAAGAGTCACTCGATCATCACCTCCCTGTCCCCTCAAGACCTTCAATTTTAGATGTTGGCCAGAGGGACAATGGTATCTACTGCAGAGTCCTGTCCCAGCATCTCAGAGCTTCAGTGCAACCTTATTTATTAATACAGTTGCAGTCACTGAGTTCAGCATCTGAACTGAGCTTTCTGGGTCTATATGGCCACCTTGAGCTAGCTCTTCTGCCTAGCCACACCTGAGACAGTAACAATCACCACAGAGAGCTGGTCTCTCTATATTGAAGCTTATAGAGCTCCCATATGCTGGAAATCTGCCAACAGGGAGAAGACACCACATGTAAGTAGCCTAACAAATTCTTCAGAGGCTTTTAGAGGCCTCTCCCCATATGGTCCATAACAGCCAACATTTCTTATTTAGGCAGTTTAAATCAGTGTGCTGGGGATTAATACTTGTTTTTAGTGCAGATTTCTGAAATAAATAGTCTAAGCACAGCCCTAAGTTACAAATACTGTGATCGAGCTTCTGCTCCTCCCCTACCATGCACCACTGAAATAATATAAGCTAATTTATGCAAAAGGTTCCATCATGGGTTTCTTCTTGGTATATTTTTAAAAAGTCATGATTGCATAGCAATTCATCATTTCCTGAGCAATGTAATTCATCTTTATTTCCTTAACAACTTTGATCACATAACAAATGCAATGATTCCTCTTCATTGCTTGTATGGGAAATTACTGTCGCTGGTGATCCAAATGCATTGGTTTAATGACTTTGTGTGTCCTCTGGGTACATCTCTAAATATGCTAAATAAGAAGTATGGTAATACTATGTAGAGTATAGTAAATAAGAAGTACAACAAACAAAGCTCTGTGGAGGTATGGTGTTTCCTTAAATCTGGGACATATATAACAGAGATTTCTAGCAAGAAGTGGTAGAGATGTGGGACATAAAATAGGGGCAAAATACCTAGCAGCTAATATTTGTGGAAGATGCTAACAATTTAAAGCAGTTAGGTGTGGATGTTAATTAAATCTGTCTTAAGGTCACTAACTGAACCTCCACATCTGGATTTTGGTTTTGCATATGCCACCGTGCCCTGTAAATGGGTACAAGAACCAAATTTGCATTGATTACAAGAAAAAACATGTCCAAGAAGATTCAAAATGAATATTGTTAATGCTGTTTTGTTTCTTACTTTTTTAGTTTATGAGCATGCACAAAACCTTTCTTAAGTGAAAATTAATGTGACTGTTGTTTTTCCTTTACAATCTCAGACTTTAATGTCTACATTGGAAGATATTCTATATGTTCACTGACAAAGATGAGACAATGACAGTAACAGTATGTATTAAGTCACCTCCAAAGAGTTGTTGTAGTCCTAAAATTTTCTCTGTGGCTTTTTCCAGGGAACCCTGAAGACAGAAATACTTAAAAATGGCTACCGAGGGGCTGACACTCTGAAGTACAACAAAATAACAGTTCTTGGCCTGAAAATGAGACCTCATGCTATTGATCTGAACGGAAGAACCATCCGTGGAGATGCTTTCACCTATGAGCTGAGTGGGGTAAGAGCTGCACTGAGCAGTTATGAAAAACCTTAGGGAAAGGGGGATGGCCAATGAATAAGTAGAGCAGTTTCTCATCCACACCTCTTTACATCTCCATGTATAACGAGACACCAATTCCTGGTACAACAGTCTGAGTTTCAGGGGAAAGAAAAAGCAAAAGCGAGAGTTGTTCTAGGAAACTTTAACCTTTTCTATTACACATACCCTCTCTTTTACTTAATGTCTGCCACTTATATGAGTTTTTAAACTAATGAAATAATGAAAAGAAGATACAGCTCTGCAAACTGGGAGAAATGTTAGCAATTTTATGGGCATTATTATCATTCTGATAAAATGAGAAAAATCTTCCAAGTTATTTATCAGCTGACAAAAAGTAGTGGAGATCTTTTCTCACAATTACTTAGTGTCCAAAAATTATGACAGTGTAGCTGGTTCTATCAAGTGTCTCCCTATCTTCAGAGGAGGGAAGGGCAAATCTCTGCTGTTCTGTTGTCTTCCTAAGGAAGCCATCGCTATTGTGAGACAATAGTTACAGTTTCAGCATCTTAAAGAGTCCAACCTCAGTGTCCCAGATCAAAACACACAACTTGCTTGTGAGGTGTTTCTCTAGCGCCTACAAGGAGACAGACTGAATGCCCCTAATAAACAGCTTCAACAGCCTCTGTGGTCACAATTTCCTCTTCCACAGGCGAATAGACAAAAGGAGCAACACTGAGTAAACTTCCTTTGCTCTGGTCACTTGTCCCATATCTGTCACCAGCTGAAGTGGGCCGTGCACACTTTTATGTGAGATGTGGTACTCACATCTCAGCACTGTTCTGCATCTAGGGAACTCCCAGTACTAAGACTGTAAGATACCACTAACTCATTGTTCAATCCAAGACAGCTGAAGCAACAAGCAATGGATGTCACATCTTACATTACTCCACCCACTTGGCTTAATGATTTACATTTCTTTGTAACCAAGGTGTATTTCCCATTATACACACCCAATTCTAACACTTATTTTATTGAAGGAAACTGTAAAGGAAGAAAATTGCTGAGAATAAATTTCTGCCTTGGAGAATCATAAAGAACTCAATTCCAGAGACGATGTCATAAATACGTGTAATCAGTATTGCCTCAAGGAAAGAAATTGTTTAACGGCCAAACTGCCTCTAAGCAAGCTGAAAGCAACAGAAAAGTGGCAGGATAAAGAAAACATTCCAATGAGATGTGCTTGAAGTCACCAATCACAGAAATCCAGAAGATAACTGCATACTAACAGCATCACATAAAAAGATGATTAAGAAAGACTAAAAACTTGTCACAAAAGCATCATTTAAAATTTGATTTAAGTAGTGAATTAAGAACTACTTCAAATAATGGAGAAAAAAAACCACCAAGCTGCTGTAGTAGAGAAAGTCCAAAACTGCATAAAATTTACATTATTTAAACCAGCTAAATATATTTCTCTTACAATTCTAAAAGATTCAGTCAAGCCTCTCCCACCACCCGTTTACAGATATTGTACTGCTGTTGCCTCTAATCCTCTCATGTTTGACTATTTTCAAAAAAGTACAACAACAAAAAACCCCACACTAGCAGCTTGGGTTTAGATATTGAAAACTTACAATCCATGTAATTTAAAAAAATAACAAAATCTAAAGGGCAAACTTGCCACTTTCTCACAGGCTTAATGAGATTACATACTTATATTACGGTTTAACAAGCACAAAGACCATACTTTTTGAAGAGATATAGTGGAAAGTAGCTTCTACCATATTGCTTTTGGTCTATGGAAAGCAAATTTGCCTAAAGGCAGTGCTTAAGCGCATAATTGAGCCATAGTTATTTGTATATAAATAGAAGCAGTATGCTTAGTAAGCCATTTCCTTCTCTCTGATTCATGCAGCTCTACCCTGATCTGACATTTGTAATATCATAGAATCTTCCTATTACTAGGAGTCTCTTATCTTTTTTTCCCCTGGAGTATCACACCCTAAGAGACACAGGAACTGTATTGTAACTGCAGCAGGGATGTTGGAAGAGCACTTCTCTTGACTAGGCTTGTGCTGACAACAAAATGACCTGGGCATAGGAAGGTTCTCCTTTCTCTTGCATCCTCTGCTGGGAAGTGCAGGGAAATTCCCAGTGTCTGTAGTTCCCAATGTCTATGCAGTAGTGCAGCCTGGAGTAGCCTTTCTGGCTGCCTGGTGCTTTTGGGTTAGCGTGTGGATGGAGTTGCAGTATTTTTGTCTGGATCTGGCCCTGTATCTGAATACATGGCAAATTATTCAAGAAGTGGAATTGCTACTTACCAAATAGTGGTAAAGAACTGTTTCTGATAAAGGATGAAAATATAACATACTTTGAAGAAGTGATCTAAGCATAGACTGTTAGAGTGATGTTAGCATGAATTTGTGGGTGGGCAAAGAAATAGCTAAGAAGTGTGAATGGATATAATGCATTTTAAGAAATTATTAATTCTGAAACCTAAAGATAAAACTGGTGAAGTACTGAAAATGGAAATTATGCAAGCAGCATAAAATACATCAAATTTTACATTGAACAGAGAGAGAGCAGGACAGATATTGTATATATAATTTCATATTTAATTCATGTTATTAATTAATTTTAAACTGTTCCTGAATATCTACAAGCGATGTTAAATTTGATACAGGAGTAGACAGATGCATACTGCCATCAAGTCAGTCTTGCCTACGAGATGAGGTTAAGGGAATCGTGAAGGTCTAAGCTCGTTTCCCTTCTTATCCTCTGTTTTGAGGTAGTCTTTTTTCAAGTTAACATAAAGTTGTTCATTATTTTTGTGTCTTTTTTTTTTTTTTCACAGAAACTCACTTTATGGATTTCTGCTCCACTTACTGAGGAACTCAATATTAAGATTTACTAGAATGGTCAGAAAACATTGACATAACTGAGCACCCTTGTGCCTCTCATATAAGTCTTATTTTAATTGTAATGTAAAAAAGAAATATATAGCCATTAAAACACTGCTTATTCACCTGATGACTTGTCTTGTCCTATCTAGTATTTGTAACTCAGTATTCTTCAAATAATATTTCAGTAGTAGTTAATGAGTATTACCATAGACTGATGTGTGTTCAAAATAGAAAGTTCTCTCTCACCACAGCTGGAGATAATATTTGGAAATATTCTCAATGGGACTGTATTGTGGATAGCATACACTGTGGGGTTTTTTCAAACCTATGGTGGCAAAAAAAACAACAGAAGGACCAAACAAATAGCCAGCTTAATTCCCATAGCCCTGTCGTGGGGGAGGCAATGTGTGTTTATCAGGTGAATGCATGGGAAACACAGCTAATCAAAGGTTGGGGATACCCAGATCTACTTGATATTTCAGCAATTTCTGGCTTCATAATGATCTCCCAAGACCATATGAAGCTCCAGCTTGTAGAAATGGCTCTAAAGAGTCACTGTTATTTTAATAATATAATACACAACCATTAATACAATGTATATTACACATCTTACATAATACAATAAATATTCATATAATATTATATGAAATATTATATAACCAGTTGGCACAAATCAGCCAATAGTCCCAGACTAAAAAAATAGCTGTCTGTAGTTATCACTTGCTTTTGTCTCCTTTTCAATATTCCTGAACTGCAAGAAACACAACCTGGGCATATCTCAGGATCCAGCAATCATAGAGAGAATTTGTTGAAAGCTTGGTGGATTTCTTTCAAGAATTTTGTTCTCTCTGGAGACTATTCCTATTGTTAGAGTAGCTCTTACAACAGCGAATGGTTGGTGCCCTTAAATGTTGTGGTGGGTTTACCTTGGCTGGGTGCCAGGTGCCCACCAAGCCCTTCTATCACTCCCCCCCTCCCAACCTCTGTCAGCAGGGCAAGCGGGGAAAGAGTAAGATGGAAAAAACCCCGTGGGTTACGATAAAAAACAGTTTAATGAACAGCAGAAACCAAGGCTGTGTGCATGTGAAGCAAAAGCAAACAGAGCTGTTACTCTCTACTTCCCATCCGCAGGCGGTGTCGGGCCTGTCCTGGGAAGCAGGGCTCCAGAACGTGGAGCAGTTGCTTGCACAAGTGTCTTCCCAGAATGCTCCCACATCCTCCTCCTTCCTTCTCCCTTTATAGTTGAGCTGACATCATATGGTATGGAATATCCTATTGATCATCTCGGTTGGATGTCCAGGTTGTATCCCCTCCCAAATCTTGCCCCCGGGCTTTGGTGCTGTGTGAGCACTGCTAGTCATAACACGGGTGTGTTATCAATATCCTCTGGCTCCCAGCACTGCAGCATGAAGGCTGTATGGGGAAAATCAGCTCAGCCAGACCCATTACAATGTACACCGTGACTTCTGACAGGAGGGATCCACATCAAGGCAGTGTCAGAGCTTCACAAACTCAGCTGTTCCCATGCTTTTAATGCTATGCTAAAGATCACTTTTAACCTTTGTTAATATTTATTCATGAGAAACCTGAGTTACAATTTGCAACCATAAGAGTTTTATGTTAAGCAGATACTCCAGTAAGGAGATTGGGAAGGGACTATGATCCAGTTTAGGCTTCGAGCACCATCTTTCCCCTCCCCAGTAGTGAAGTTCCCCCCAGAATACTGCAGGTAGTGTTAAGCTTCTTCTCAAGCTCTTTAAGGTGCTTATGTTCCTGTTTCCCAACATAATAAAAATGTATAGAAAATCCTTCTTGTAGCAGAAATGCCCTGTCCGTTCCCAGCAGATTAATTCTGTTTCCCACACTCTATAGGGAAAGCCCTCTTGGCCAAAGTTTACTCTTGCAGAAAGCTCCCCAACACTACTTTTCCATGGGAAACTGCTCCAGATGTACAGACGTGAAAGCAAGTTCAGCATGTTTTAATGAGAATGTCTGATTCTCACAATAATCAGTTCTAGGCCTCAATGATAAGGATTTCATCAAGGTGTTTTTACATGGTCATATTTCTTCTGAATTAGCCAGGACACGCATCACAGCAGTATAATCTTCTCCATTTTATGCAAGCTGCAGGAAGACAGTTCTGGCTGGCTGCTAAAGGCTACTTTCTCAAAACGAGACGAGTCTTGTGGAGAAACCTTAAAAGGCTGTCAATATTGTTTGTGAGAGCTATGTGTGTTTGGGAGAGAGGAAAGCAGGAGAACCTCTGTCAGAGCAGACACCAGAGGCAGGCAGAAAGAAAGAGCAGCACTAGCTGCATAAACCTGAGGAATGGCAGGGTCCCAGAGGACGTGCCTGTATTGTGAGAGCTCAGAGTCCACTCTGAGGCTGCTCTGGAGGCTCCAGCTGGCACATGAGGTGCAGGTCCTGCTGCCACTGGCCGTATACACGTTGTCTCGAGGCTTGGCCACGCTGCCAGTCATCCTCTCATACTGCCTGTGTGAGCCTCGTGGCTGCTAAGCCTGCATGTTGCAGACACAACCAGAGAAAACTGTTGGATGGCCTGACAACATGGGATGGATGGGGACAACTAAAGCAGACCAGTCCTGCACAGAATCCAGCCTCTCCCATGTGGTCTCTGCAAAGATGGCATCAAAGAGGTAACTGTTCTCAGTCTCCCCCCAGAAGTGAGGATGATAGCTCCTCACCATGTCAAAAGAGCAGAATGAGGTAAATCTGGACACTAGGTCAGAGAAAGCAAATTTGTAAACACCCTGGCTGGGAGTGAGGGGATGAATGTTTTGGTTTGTTTTGGGGGAGGGCTGGGTTATTTTAGTGTGGAGGGCTTGCCTTTAATCTGCCTTGCAGTGTGGATAAAAGCAGGAGTAGGAGATGAGAGGGGAGGTGGTCAATTTGCTGACAAATGGTAAAAGAGACTGGTATGGAAGCTGGAGCACAGATATGGCTGGAGAGAAAGTGAGATGTCACCTCCCCAAAGAGCCTTTAGCTGGATAACCATGTGAAGCCATCCAGTGCTCCTTGGTTTTCTGTGAAATCAGTGACTAACCCAGCAATTTCATATATATCTTAATAAAATAAGAGAAAAAAACTACACTCCTACCACATCAATATGCTGTTCAGGCTTGTATTACAACCTGGATTTTATTCCTTTCTTGTTATCTTGTTCTCTGTAGCTTCAGTGAACAGAACAGGAAATCGCTAGTTGATAATACATCCGCCTTGGGCTCTTATTTCACATATTTATTTTATAAAAGTAAGCAAGACAGCCCCTGCTCGGCATTTGTATTAGGGACATCAAAGAAAAATGAAGGATTTGTGTGTGTATCTGGCTATTTATCCTCTCTGACCATTGAGCTGCAGGTGCAATTTTAGATCTTTTACACTTTTTTGAAGTTCTGGTTACACTGCTTGTTCTTTCCCATCCCAAAAATTTCTTTCTTCTTTTGTTTTTGAGAAAAGGATAAAGTCTTCAACAAAAAATACAGAACGTGTGTTACAAGTGACATGAGCTGGATCCAAGAAGCTACAGCTAAATATTTTACTGTTTTTAAAAATTAGATTAGATTAGATTAGATTAAACATGAATTTCCCCAAGTGCTGGCATGGATTAAATTTATTACAGATATAGATCTTCAGTGGAGAGAGAACTTCTCAGGATAGGATTTGAAAGCCTCCATAGTCAGCTGCTTTCTTCAGCCTGCCTTTATTAGCCCTAAAACCCACCAGCTGAGTCCTTCAGAACCTGAAGGAGCTGAAATGTAAAGGGAAAAATCTTACTTGTCATTTCAAAACCCTAGAAATAACATTTCTAGGATCCTGCCTTACAAAGCCATGAAGGGAACACAGAGAATCACCAGCCAGTGTACACTGACCACTAAGAATATGCCATTAGGCCTTATTTCTGTAGAGAAAGAAAAAGTAAACATTCTCCATGTTACTTTGTGTAAACTTCAAATTTTTTTCACCTAAAATGCATGAATTCAGCTTTAATCTCAAAGGATCCTGCTGCCCATTCTTTTGAAAAGTTTGCATTGAGACTTTGATCGCTTCAGGGATCTTCTGGACAAAGTAACGTGGAATAAAGCCCTAGAGGGAAGAGGGGACTGGGACAGCTGGTCAGTATTCAAGGATCACCTTCTCCATGTCCAGGAGCAAAGTATACCGACAAAGAGGAAGGCAGGAAAGAGTGCTTGGAGACCTTCCTGGATGAGCAAGGATCTCCTGGACACACTGTCACACAAAAAGAAACTTTACAAGGAGTAGAAGAAAGGACAGCTGGAATGGGGGACATATAAGGAAGCTGTCAAATCGCAAGAGACTTGGTTAGAAAAGCTAAAGCTCAGTTAGGATTAAATCTAGCCAGGGAGATCAAGGGGAATAGCAAAAATTTCTACAGGTATATTAATGGTAAAAAGAAGACTAGGGAAGGTGTGGATCCCCTCAGAAAGTAAATGGGAGAACTGGTGACAAGTGATATGGAGAAGGCTGAGGTTCTCAATGACTTCTTTACCTCAGTCTTCACTGGCAAGGGCTCCAGCCACACTCCTGGAGTCA
>VYZX01014691.1:82937-113805 GCA_013401335.1 Brachypteracias leptosomus
ATTACAAGAAAGATATGGACGTGCTGGAATGTGTCCAAAGAAGGGCCACGAGGATGATCAGAGGGCTGGAGCACCTCTCCTACGAAGACGACTGAAAAAGTTGGGGTTATTCAGTCTGGAGAAGAGAAGGCTCTGAGGAGACCTTATTGTGCCCTTCCAGTATCTTAAGGGGGCCTAGAAGAAAGCTGGTGAGGGACTTTTTAGGATGTTGGGTAGTGGTAGGACTAGAAGGAAGGGAATGGATCAAAACTAGAGGCGGGGAGATTCAGATTAGATGTTAGGAAGAAGTTCTTCACCATGAGGGTGGTGAGACACTGGAACAGGTTGCCCAGAGAGGTGGTGGAAGCCCCATCCCTGGAAATTTTTAAGGCCAGGCTGGATGGGGCTCTGAGCAACCTGATCTAGTGGGAGGTGTCCCTGCCCATGGCAGGGGGGTTTGGAACTAGATGATCTTTAAGGTCCCTTCCAACCCTGACAATTCTATGATTCTATGATTCTGTGTTGTATAACGTGAAAAGATGGTAGCTCCTTGGCTTCCCTGCTCCCAGATCTGTCAGGGAAGGTGGCTGGAGCTCTAGCAGAAGCACATAGAAACCTGGGCTGGGAGACCTGTCACTGTGCTCCCTGCAAATGCATAAAACACAAATCCTGCTGTGGAGGATTATGAAATGAAGGCAAGATGGGCACATTGGGCTCAGAGGGAAGGAGACTCACAGGGCTTTTTCTTGCAGGGAGCATTTCCATCACAAGGAGGGAATAGAGCTGCCAGAGGATGTGCTGACCAAATTGAGGTCTGTCTCTAAGGATTAACAAAAGATAGGGATTAAAACTAACACAGATGCAGAATGCTGCCTATATAACCCCTAGCAACACTCCCAGTCATGCCCCAGCCACGGCAGCCATTGAGGAGCCGCTGAGGAGCCATGTTATAAGCATCTCAAAGAAAAAAAATGAGTAGCAGAGTACTCTGATGTCCTCTCATGTTTACAGTCACTCAAACTGAGCAAGTCTGTGAATTTTTGGGAGACACCACAGTTCCAAATAGCAAGGCTGGAGGTCCCCAAATATTCCTGTGCGCTGTCCTGGCTGCTGCACTCGAGGCTTGGTGAAAGCTCCAAAGGAGAGAAGGAAAGTGCAACACCGTCAGCTGGAGAATCCCTGAGAGCGCAGAGGCAGGGAGAGGGGCATGGCTAGCAGGAGCAGAGCCTGGGAGCTATTCTAAGCAGTTCCAGGTCTGAGACAGATGGAGAGGCTTTTGCTAGTGACCAGAGAGCCATCTGCCAGCCCAGGCACATCACCATTGCTGTTATCAAAATGCTCCCGGGAATAGTAGAGTAAGATGATAAGCAGTACAGCAGACAGCAAAAGCAAAATGCAGCCACTAATGAGCACTAGACTCTAACATACACTAAGGCAAGAAGGCCTGTGGTAAGCACAGAAGCCTGACGATTAATAGCTAAACAGCACTAAGAGCCACAAATTTGATCTAGCACTTTCCAATGAAATCTATCATTATCTTGAACCCTTCAAGCTCCACACTGGGTGCCAAAAAGGACTGTCATGGCTTAACTCCAGCTGGCAAGTAAGCCCCACACAGCCACTCACCCACTTCCCCCTGGTGGGATGAGCGAAAGAATCAGAAGAGTAAAAGTGAGAAAACTCATGGGTTGAGATAGAGACTGCATAACAGGTAAAGCAGAAGCCACACACACAAGCAAGCAAAACACTTAGTTCATTCACCACTTCTCATTGGCAGGCAGGTGTTGAGAGAAGGGGGCTAAAGAAATTTTATTTCCACGCATCAGTGTTCAGCCATCTCCAGGAAAGCACGACTCCATCACGTCCAACAGTTACTTGGGAATGCAAACATCACCACTTGGAACATCCTCTCCCTTCTTCTTCTTCTCCTAGCTTTATATGCTGAGCATGACATCATATGGTATGGAATATCCCTTTAGTCAGTTGGGGTCAGCTGTCCCAGATGTGTCCACTCCCAACTTTCTGTGCAACCCCAGCACCGCACTCACTGGTGGGGTGGTGTGAGGAGCAGAAGAGGTCTTGATTTTGTGTGAACACTACTCAGCAATAGCTAAAACACCCCTGTGTTATCAACACTGTTTCTGGCACAAATCCAAAACATAGTCCCATACTAGCTACTGTGAATAAAATTAACTCTACCTCAGCCCAATGCAGTACAACCTTGTAGCGACTAGATGGTCTCCAAAGGTTATGCAGAGTTGCACCACAGAAAAAGACCCAAGTGGGAATGATCCTAAAATAATGAGAGTTGTAGGTGAGTCTTCTCTGTTCATTGAACTTTGCTCAGGAGATTGTTGCTCAAATATAATGGAGCTTCATGGATTTGTCAAAACCATTTTGGCGTGCCTTTTGTAAAGAAAAAGTATGGTATGTTAGATCCTGTTGCGGAAGTTTTCTGCTCTGTCTACTTCTTGGTTCATGCTGCTTCATCTGTGCTTCCTGAGCATTTGCTAGCAGCCCTACCTCCATTTTTGATATGTGACTAGAGTCTAGCACCTGTAGGATGCAATAAAATCTTCCCATGATCTTGCTGATAGCTCAGAAGGACTACTCTGTTTCCTCCCATCTTTTCCCTCCCTACCCTCAATATAAACACACATATGTAGGGGAAATAAAGGGGATGTGCAGAACTTAAATGTGCTGCTGACCTTGTACAATCTCCTGCAGACCCAGGGATTATTTGATGTGTGAAGGACCTTCCTCCTAGATGGAAAAATGCTGTGAAATACAATGTAATTCTCATTTGTGTTATCATACCTAGTAATCAAACAAGGATTGCAAAGAACTGCAGAGCTGGATGTTCTGAGATACTGCCAAAACTCACATCTGGAAGGTTGCTCACATCAGAAAGGCTGCTCAATATTTGAACCCTTCTCTTCTTTGGCCCTATTTTTACTCCTTGGTGTCCCCTCAGAGAGAGACCCTAGTTGACCTTTCATCTTCAGGAGTGATTATACTATATTATGTCTGCCAAGTGAGATATTAACTTAAGAGGACATCTGTGATTTCTGAATAACCAGTACCAAAACTGTCATGAGAAATATCCTTCCATTGTTAGCTGTCTTCTCCAGATCCTGTCTTCATTCATGGGTGATGGTGGGTGACGAAGTTCCTCTCAGTCCTGCCATGGTTTCCCATGCTACATCTGTCTGATTCTCTTCCTGTAAATGTTGGTTCTGATGCCTTCTCCAAGCAGCAATAATAGCATTTTCAAGTATTTTCCCTCAATATCAAGAGTCCAGATCACAGATTTGTAATACTTCTTTGGTAGACCATGATGTCATGATAGTTTGCCAATCATCCATTAAAGGTTTCTAAATTTCTAGTTTAAAAATAAACTTTTAAAGCCAGATAAAATATAGAAATCTCAATAGAAATTCAGAGGAAGCAAAAAGGAAAGCAACACTGTTCTCTGTTCTTTGAAAGGATGTTGATCAGTTTTTTTCACCACTTGATTATGCTTTCTGGAGAATAAATCTGAGAAAGCCGAGATAAAAAGCATAGCAATTACTGGATCCATATATATGCATATGTATATATATATATAACTTTACACAATAATTTTGAAGATATAAGCAATGTTCTTCTCTTTTTCCTTCCATGGGCAAAGTCTGAAGGGAAAACTGTTATGCAACGTTGCCAAGCTGGTAAAGACAAAAGAACACTTCCACAATACTGATGTGTTTTTAGATCAAGCAGCTGGAGGTGCTGTACTTCATGGCAGAGAAGAAACATTTTTTTTAGTAATCCATAAAAGAAAATAATATAGTGCACGAACTACATAGCATTTCATTATTTCTTAATCTGTTTCATGATCATAGAGGTTTAGAGGTTAGAAAGGGAGAGGGCATTTAAGAAACTCCAGCTTACAAAGTCTGGAATGAACATGTAGCTGAAAAGCAATGGAAGTAAAAACAGTATTTACTGGGAGATGTCAAGAGTCTGTTTGCCTGCCTGAAGCAGATGCTTCCTGTTTTTCAGCATCTGAGGAGAGTTTCAAACCATGAAGCGACAACTTGAAGATGACTGTTAGTTCTCAAGAGCTCTTTTTAATGTGGATGAACCTTCTTTTTTGTACACTTACCAAACAGCTATACTTTTGAGTGTACTGTAAGTACTTCTTCCTTTCTTAGTGAATCACCTGCAGCTACACATTTGAGTCCTGTTTGAAAAAGTAGCTATTTATATATTCATAAACTGTACTCGCACGTTAAATGTTCTTGTCAAACTGGCAATAAAAATGGAATAACAGGGTGTTTTATTTAGGATTTAAAAGGAGATTACAAAACTGCTGTTTTATAAAATATTTGCATACATTCTTAATTTTAAGTTGTGTGAGGGCTAAATTTAATATTTTGGGCAACGCACAGAATTCCTACTAACTTTTCTGCAGGTGCTGTTTATGGCAAAAGTGTCTCTCTACCTTAGCATTTTAGTTCAGATGAGGAGCAAGCTCTTGAAGTGAACCTCCTGACCGTCTTCATTTGCTGCACTTGGGTCTGGGAACATATGAAGTGAATTTCTTTCACATCAGGTAAACAAGAACAGGTTCTCTAGAAAGGCACATGATGTACTCCAACCATCAGGGAGCATTCAAGCTATATGAAAGTAAACCCATCATAAAGTCTATATGATAGGTGTTGGCTCTTCAGTAGATGTGGTGCTTCGGGACACGGTCTAGGGGTCAGGGAGATGTTGGACAAAGGTTGGACATGATGATCCTAGAGGTCCTTTTCAACCTAAATGATTCTATGATTCAGCACCTGGCCTTTCAGTCTGCAGTCTGCTGCTACTGTACTGTATTGCTGTCTAAGGTAGATAATGGCTTCGAGGCCAAATTTAGCCCAGGAGTTGGGCTAAATAGCCCAAAAAATTGTTAGAAGTTTCCCCTAAAGATTAATAGAACTGATGGGAAAAAATATTTATAGGTAAGTTTGGACCCAGTTTTTGTTTGAACTCATCCTTTACACAAGAGAGAGGAGGGGTAAGATGCACATGCACTGCCTTTCCCCCTCTGAAACCTCATCCATAATAGAAATTTGAAAAACTTACAGCTGGAGAGATGGTGTGAACCCAGCACTCCTGACAGAGTGTTAAAATACCACTAGTTTGCATAGTGATCCTCTCTCTGCTTTATTAGTTTAGCGTGCCACTGCTAATTTTTCTGGGACAGTGAATCAACTTTCCTGACTCCTAAAGTTACATCTATAATACTGTTATGATATTTTGTTTTGAGATACAGAGGTCAAATCAGCAACTACTGAAATACTGCTTTATGAATGATATCCTTTTAAACACGACATCGATTTTCATTTTAATGATACTCAGATTTGGCGAATATGCTCTACTGTAGACATTATAGGTACTGGTGTCATAGTAGTTTAACTGACCTGGTTTAGATATTTTCTAAGAGCCTTTTGGTTTGCTGTGTTCAGTTTTAAAGCAGAGCAGTTTATCTCCCACTTTTGCCTACTTTACTGTTCTTCCTTTTACTGCTCCAGATCATACCCCTTAATTGTAAATCTTGTGACGCAGGACAACTGTTGATTATTTGGCTGTGTGTTCTTAATGGAGCCATTATTAAACATAATAAGTATATCTCCTGCTGAACCTTAAAAAGCAATAATTATCTTATTACAAGTATATCTTGAAATCTACCCCTTCAAGCACAAATGTTTTCTTCATGCTTTCTTCTTTTTCCACCTCTAGAAAATAGAAGATGCTAATTTAGAGATAGTATGAAATTAATCTTCCCTGGGGTTGTTACTATCCCTGACATAATTACAAAGATGTGTTAGTTCCTATGCAGCCAATGCTTGCATAGATTTAACAAGTCAAACCTATTACAGCTCCTTTTCTTAATGTTATTTCTTTTGTTCCATTTAGGACTAGAAATTGCTATGGACTTATTGGTATGTGCTCTGCTTTCTTCGATCTTACTGAACACAGGGAATAGAGATATATGGAGGTTCCTCCTGCTTAAATGTAGGTGTCTGCAGCCCAGAGTTTAAGGTGAGTGGAGAGCCCCTTACTGTCAGTGCAGACAACAGAACCTCCAACAGTGTCTCACACTCCTCTGAAGCATGTTCCTACTTCCAGCTGAGTGAATCCACCCTGAAACCCATTGTTAGTGTTTGACAGGTTTCACTAATCACAGCAGGAGCCTACCTACCTAACTGCACGTACATACCTATTCTGTAGGTATCTAACATTAGGCAAGATGATTTCCATCCAAGGAATTTCAACTGCTTTGAAATTGCAGCTATTCAGATTGTCAAGCACCAGATTGGAACTGAATTGCTAATCCCACTGTGAATTTTTTCCCGTAGATGAATCCCTTACAGAGTGTAGGAAGGAGGGATCCTTCTTGAGATGATCCTTTGCTTCCCAGGAACTCATCCCTAGAAGTTCGCAGGAAAGGCAGCTTTGTACAGCAGGTAAGTGGCCCACAGTCTTCCATATAGTCTCCTTCATGATGCTGCAGAAAAATAATGTAAATTAAAACACTGAAAAATCAATCACAAGGATAAAGTAGTTTGTGCTACTCATACTCTAAAGGTTTTGTCAACAGATATAAGTGAGACAATAATTGTGAGGAACAGAAAGGATTATGGGTGAGGGCAGAATGACGAGACAGGAAAAGGAGCTAGTTTTCCTATTAGCCCTGTTGAGAATAACACAGCTGGTCACATAGCAGTAGATTTATAGCTTTTTCTCTCTTCCCCAGTCAACCTGTGGTTCTTCCAGCCTTGCTGGTTTTAGGGAACCTAGCACATAACCCATTACTCTAGTTTTAGAACCATCTCTGTTTAAGTTCCTTTGAAAAGGAGTTTTTAAACAAAATTGATCTGAAGAAGTGAATAGCAACACTAATAGTTTAAGCATTAGATCTGGAAGACATTTGCATCCTCTATGTATGACAGCAATGACCACCTAACTGGTTTGGCTCATCTGTGTGATCTATAAGACCACTGCAGGGTACCGAATAAAGGTTAGCTCTAATGTTTTGTGGGATAACTGGTTCTTTAATCTTGCTCTGACAACCAGCCAAAAATAGGCAAGTGATCAGTCTTGCTGATACTGCCTAACAAGTTTGCTCTTTCCCTGTTGCTTCAGAACTGCAGCAGATGCTACAGATAGGAACACTCAGATGTTTTAACTACGTAGCTGTAGGAAAACCAAGGGACTAGGACTATTTCTTGCAGAGATATACTCCACA
Organism: Brachypteracias leptosomus; assembly: GCA_013401335.1. NCBI lineage: Eukaryota > Metazoa > Chordata > Aves > Coraciiformes > Brachypteraciidae > Brachypteracias > Brachypteracias leptosomus. The sequence goes on from VYZX01014691.1 coordinate 90,196, forward strand.
TGAAAAAACCCCACAATCTGAAACATTATTTTACAAGGATATTTTTGCTGTTCGTTAAGTGCAAGTACAGGGACACATCATCTGCTGAGTTTCTTTTCTGCTCAAGTAAGTCTGAGCTGTGGAGAGACCAGTGGACCTTCCTTGGGAGCAGCAGGCTGTTGTGTAGGATGCACCCACCCTGGGTACTTGTAGGACAGTGGGAGCTGCTGACTACAACAGACAACATGTCAGGCCTTAACGGATTTAAATTTCATAGGTCTTTTGTAATATTTACAGCACTTCTATTAAAATCAGCTAAGGTATAAGGATGGGAAAAGCATAGGCAATACTAAAAATTAATAGGAAATAATTGCTGAAACAGGAAGAATTAGTGAAGAAACCCCAAGGAGAGAGGGACTGAAGTGATCTTTAAGAAACAGTATTTTGGGACTCTCTGTGGTGATGACTTTATCACATTCCTGTGCATCACTGAACCTTCCTGAAGCGCTGAAGCACCCCAGGCACCGCTATGTGAAAACTCCAGCAAAACACCCCAAGCAGCCTGCAGCTGAGAGAGCTGAGCAGCCACTCTGCCTGCTAGTGACATCGCAGAGCAGCTTGCAGACAGCAGATACAGCTGATGGGGACAACTGGCAGAGAGCACAGCTGGCAGAAGCAGCTACGAGCCAGCCCAGTGGCCAGGGGGTGGCAAGCAGCCAAGTGGAGTTGCTAAGTTCAGCTTAGAGCACAAGGTCCTTCTGGCCTCTCCCTATCGAAGCAGAGTGGTGACACATTAAGCTGACACAGCACCAGCCAAGCTCTGTCTTTTGGGACAACAGCTTGGCCCCTGATCAGGTGGATTATATGATGAAAAGTGGGGGATGATTAAAGGAGGAAGGTTGAGGCTGATATTTTCTTTTCTCTCTGGGGCACATCGGGTCAGGATTGCAGCTAGTATGTTCTGCAGAAGGGTATTTTTGTTTGCTGTAAATTGTTTCTCACACAATCCCTTACAGGTTTCTATTATTTAAACTCATGTGTGCAAAATAATTTTATCAGTGGGGAATAAAAACCTCCTATCTTAGGTGCATTAGTTTAATTCCCCTGAGTTTCAGGCTGACACTCAGACTCCTGTTCTGTATTTCCTAAGGCCCCTTGGAGACAACATCCACCGGCCAGTCCATGCTCGGGGAAAGGGCTACAATTCACCTTCTATTCTACAGCACTATAAAATTTTTGCAGCTGTTATCCTTTTGATCTCCAATTCCATGTTGGACATGCTGCTCTCTAAAACAGAGCTCTGTATACTACATGTATGATCTATGTTTTTGTGTCTTATAGGCAAGTATTTGCATTGAACTACATTGTGTCATTATTCCAGGGAATCCAGTTCAACACAAAATTCCAATGACTTGATAGAATTACTTTTTTTTCCTTATAAATGGTCTCTGTTGTGTTTTATCTGTGAAGTTTCCCAGTAAATCATAAATACATTGAATAGAACTCATCCTGCAACATGCCATTATAAATACTCCCTAGAATGACTTTCTGAGTCATAATCTTTTTAGCATGTGCTGCATTTATTTTGTATAGTGCTAATTTTTATTCAACATCATTTGGTGAGAAATTATATCAAATCCTTTAGTAAAATCTAGATGTATTACATTGCATTGTCTCCATTCACTGATTTTATCAATAGAAGTAATTATCTGGCAGTATTTGTTTTCTGTGTGCTCTCCGTTGCCCATCTCTGCAGTTATCTTTAAAATCCACATGTTGAACCTTAGCCTAATTTAATCTCTTTGAGGCAGGAACAATTCCAGTGTTAAGACAGTGCAGAGCACAAAGGGAATTCAGAGAACTAATACTGATAACCGTATGCCAACTATTCTTCAGCTCTCTACTGTGATCTAGTTGTTTTGCATTTATTGCATTACCTTAGTAGGACAGAATTTGAAGTACCAATTCCAGAAAATTACTTTGGTACCTACAAGTTACACCTTGAAGTGCCCATATTATAGAATTCTCTCTCTAAGAAGAACTTTAAAGCCTATGTCAGAAGTCTACACTTCTTAAATGGAGTATATATAGATATAGACACCTGGAAAAGACAGCTATTTAGAATTAGTCTCTAAGAAACACTGAAATTAAGGCTGTCTTTGAGATCCCACCACTCTCCATGACATGAATTTTGCTGCATGTCAGCTCACTGTCCCAAAATATTTATTCTTCTAGAAACAGAGTAAGATTCACTCTTTTCCTGTAAACCAAGAGCAGTGTTCTCTCCTGCCATCTGTGTACAGGTGCAGTGATCTGACCACTGAGACAGATCCCTTTCCTTCTTGAGTCTGGAAGTTCAAATCCACATCTTGTGTTGCAGGACTGCTACACCATCAGGCTGCCTTGAAAGAGGCAAGCGGTGGCTGCATGCTGAGGCTGTTCTGTTTGGAAAGGAATACAAGATTCTCAGAGAAGAAGGGGTCTTACAGATAGTAAGGTCCACTCCCCAGGAGGAAGTGTTACCCTAAAAAATAATGGCCAAGATGGACATGAAAGAAGGATCTCATGTAGCCCAGCAACTCAATATTGCTACTGGTAGGGACAGGCCCCAGATTTCATACTAACTGCAAGAGCTCAGGACTTGTCAGGTTTTGTCTAAACTTATCTTTGTCCACATGGAGTTTTGTTTGCGTTTGCTGAGCTGCAAAAGCAGCTTTTCTAATGACTAGGTGTCTAATTAGGGCGAATCATAATTATTCTACAGATAGTAACAAGTAGCTATTCTGTAGAGAATGACCTATTTGTGACCCTTACAGAACAGTATAGGGCAGAGGAGCATCGGTGGGGTGTGATAGCAGAGGTCTTGCAAGTGGGAACATAGGATACAGGGTGGAGGAACAGGAGCAGAGCCTGAGGGGGCACAAGATGCCACTGGTTGCTGCTGGGGATCCTCAGAATTGGAAGAAGCCATCAAAATCACACTCCTCCTTCTAGCAAAGAAATGGAAGAAACTTCATCATGAACATCATACTTCTCCTTTCAAAGGACATAGGACATTGACGGCTTGCTGCAACTCTTATCTTCTTCTCTAGCAATACTGATGCCATCAAATACACGACCAAAAACGAAAGTCTAAGGGACAGCCCAACAGCAGGGATAGATACTAGGAAGGGTTTGTACAATAGATTTAACTCTAATATTAACGTCATTCTGTATTAATCAGATAATTTGTATGGTGGCAGGTAGTATTATTGTGCCTAGACTAATTTTGATAACTGTCTGTTGTATTGTGATGTCTAAAGATTTTCATTAGACTAACGATAAATTATTGGCTTCCCATACAGGGTGTGTTTTCTTTCCTGCTCATAACAAGTTTTTGAGTGCAACAGTGGTCTCAGAATTTGTGTTCCTGCAATAACCATGGTAAGGAGCAGTGGCAACATAAACAATCATCACATCATAGTTTAATTCTATTAGTTTTTTAACTTTATTTTCATGTGAGAAAATAGTTTTTAAAAGATTTTTTTTTTCTGTAGTCATAATTCCACATTTTTAGCTAAATAACTTCTGCAATCCTAAACTGCAGTAAAAATTATTTTTATAAAATAGAATCTGTCCTTTTCTATTCAATGCCTTTTTACGTACTTAATCTAGTCCTCAATAAGACATATGATGAAAGTATTTGTTTCAATGTGTTTGTAAGTAAAGTACATAATTCCATTGACATCAAGAAAGAAAAAGGATTAAAGAAATAGGACACAATTGGTTAAAATCTGAACAATTCTGCAGCTCTAAATTGAGATACTTATGTTTCAAAGGTCTCTCTCCTCAAAGGGGGAAGCATATTTAGAAATGTTTTTAAAACATTAAAAAAAGAGAATTAAAGAAACCTGTATATCTTCTATGTGTTTAGTAGAACTACTTTTACTACTTTTTATTGGCATTGTAGATGCAATTTCCCAGAAAGCATACTGGAAAAAAAAGCCTTTGATGGATATATACTATGTGTTAGTATTTGCTTTTCCCACCCTGTCTTCCTTTACTACAAAAGAAGAATCAATTTAATTAATCAGATTTAGATAGTGACTGTGTAAGAAGCTTATTTTGGAAAGTAACTATAAAAAGAATAGCATATTTTAAGAGAGCATTTCAAAGATAAACTAAAAGGGTCATACTAGATATTCAGTTTCAAACAATATAAAGAACAGGGTAAATGTGAAGTGCAAAGTTCACTGCATGCTGAAATACATATCTAACTTTTGGAGGATAATAAAATAGACTCTTGTGCTGCATTTACTTTATAGGAAAACCAAGGGCCATGGGGCAGACACAAGGCAGTGGTGCAGAAGGTGGTCATGGCTTGGCTTCTATAACCTGATAGACTCTTTTAGTATATTAAATCCACAAACTGGTTGGGAAGTTGCACCAAGGATGATATTAAGACCAACACTACATCCTGCCTATAGTTTGGACTTCTTCTGAATGAAATAAAAATTAATGGCTTAGTTAAAAAGAATACATTGAGCTAATATTTGTACTGTGACTAATGTTTATCCCTGCACCATACTATGTTGTGTTGTGAAAAGCTACTACTGGAAACAAAAAAAATATGATCAAGTTCGAGAGAATAACCAATAAAGACTTATATCACATTGATTTGCTGTGTTGAGAGAGGATCCTGCGCCACAGCTAGGGTTAGGGTTAGGGCTTCAGCATCTATAGCATTGATCCGCCCTGAAGCCTGGAGGACCAGGCCAACAGGAGCTTCATGGACAACATGAGTGAGTGGGGCACCCTGGCAGCCACGAATGTTAACAACACCCTGGGTTGTTGCCAGCAGGTAGTGGCAGTGATTTTTTCCCCTGGGTCACATATGGGAACAGCATTGGGACCCCTGCAATATGACAGTCAAGCTGAAGAGATGCCAGTGCAAAGATCATTAAGATGACTATGGAGCTGAAAATCAAAATATAAGCAAGAAGAGCACAGGGAGCTCTCCTTGTGTAGCGGAGATGAGAAGGATGAGGAGTCATCTAACTGCTGTCTTCCATTACCTAAGTGAAGATACCTGATAGCGTGAGAGTTGCCTCTGAGGTGCACAACAAAAAGAGGCAGCAGTCACAAGCTGCAGAAGGGGAAACCCTAATTGGATATAGGGCAAAATTTTACAAGCAGTTAAATACTAGAAAGGGTCACTCGGTGAAGCTGCCTTGGAGAGTTTCGAACACCAGCTGAACAAGATCCCGAGCAACTTGACCTAGCTTTGAAGTTGCTCAGAGCAGGAAGACTAGATGAAACATGAAGGTCACTTCTAACCTTAATGATCCTACCATTCTTCAATAAAAACAGCAGGTTTCCAAGTTTTGGGCGATGTGAAATAGTGTTTTCCCTTCTAAATTCACTACCATGCTGAGTGTCCTCATGATGCAAAGCTGTATTTAAGGTTTGTGTTAGATTTATAGTTGGACAGACATCTACAGCAATAAGTAAAATAAAAGTTATTGAGTTTAAAAAAAGTTTGATTAAACTAAGCTAATATAATAATGAATAACTAATTTGCATCATTAAGATTCTCTACCTGGAAGGACTATTAAGATGAGGCTAAATATAGATGTTAGAATGTTAGAATCATACAACAAGGTAAAACATGGTTTTAATTTGAAAAGGGATGATAAAGTAGGTTTTGAAGCATGACTTCTAAAATTTCCTTGCCATATCGAGTTTCTGCAGCTCAAGTGGCTTCTCAGGCAATGCTAAGCCAAGTCAAGGATTAGTCTTGGAGAAGGTAAACCAAAGATTACTGAGGGAGCTGAGAAAAGAATGATGAGTTACAGTTCAACTACAGCTGAGAGTGACTTTTTCTGACACACACAGTTCGTGATCCAGTTCTTGGGATCTAGGTGGCACCGAGGAGAACACTTGCATTGGTTGTCTGCTTCTACAAGATGCCAGGTAGCAGAGGAATTTAATTCTGTATTGAATTCATGGGCTGGTTCCTGGAATTAAGTATGTTGAAAGGCTAAAATGGGACTAAGGGTTACGATTAGTACATCTTCAGCAATTACATATAAGGAATCTATTCTCATGTTAAGAGCCCAAGCTTGTTCTTTATAAAGATTAATACTGAAGCATGTACAATATGTTTCCAAAAGGCTTTTAAAAAGTAGAAAACTTTTTAAAGTACAAACTTTGCAAGTGCCTTGTCCTTTTAAGGGGTTATTTATGTTTCTTGGGAAACATACAAACTGGACTGAAAACATATCTTATAATCAAACTTCTTCTAAATTTACAATGTAACTCCACATAGCTATACTAATTATATCACTATGAAAAGATACACCACAACTGTAAATGACTAAGGACCTGAAGTTAATATTTAAAGTGTAATATTAATTTATACTGAATTATCTGTTAAAATCAAGAAGGTTAATTAGTTCGTTGCTCATTTCTGTTCTGTTTAGTTCCTATAAGGATGAATTTGGTCTACGTTGTTTAATTTTCTTTGATGATTTAGATATCCAATATGTTTAAGAATCATTCTTTTTCTAATTTTTCCTTTAATCATGCAAAGTAAGATTAATTTACCATTTTTAAAGCTACTGAATTAGCAAGTTTAATTTTCTTGCATTTATAGTTAAATTCTAAATCAAATATATAACTATGAAATGGGAAACCACTATTCAAATAAATTACCTCCTCTTTCATTTCAGTGAGCTTTGTGTTTACTTCTCAGTAAAATTCAGAATGGAGTGCATGTGACTATTTTAGGATCTGCCATTTGCTTTACTTTTATATAAGCATATTTTTGTGGATTGCTTTTGGATTTGGGATTGGTTTTGCTTTTATTTAAAAAAAAAATTAAGTGTTCATGAAGTTACTTTCTCAGCTGTGACAAATATTGGTTGCGCTGGCAGCTAGTCAACATCTTTTTTTGCAGAATAACTTTAACACAACTGTGCTACAGTTACCTAAACAGTAGGATAATTTTCGTAGAATCCTTGCTGCTGTGACTCTGGAATGTATGCTCCTGGTATTTGGCAATTGCCCCAGACTAATTAGTTCTTTATTTTTGGGGATGAATGTTTATTCCACAGTTGGATAAATAATGTGTATGAAGTCACTTCAAGAAAAAAAAAAGAAAATTATCAGGATGCAAGACCTTTCTGAAAAGAACAGAAAACAAAAGATTCTAATTTATCACAGATACAGAATTAGAAGTCCTGACAGCCATCAACATCGTTCAGTCTACGGCACTGATACAATTTAATCTTTCATATTCTGTTAAGTAGCAGAATCCAATTTACCTCCCATTTGAGGAATATTGTGCAATTCTAAGTGGTACTTTAAAACTGAAAATAAGTAATGGATCAGGTTTCATTTGAATAATTTGTGGGTATGAATAAGTATATTGAGACAGCAGAATGCGACATGTGAGAAAACAGAAATATTGTACTTGTACTTTTCACACAGGCAAAGAAATAGTACAATAAATCCTCCAAACTCAGCAAATGTGAAGTGTGGGCTTCCACCTCACTTAAACCAGGCAGACTGCTGCTGCCCAACACCACCATTATGGATTCAAACATATGGTTAAATGCATTCCTGCATTAGTGTTACAGTCATTCTGGAAGATAGTCAAACTCATTACATTATTTGGGATACAAATTTTCAGCCTCATTAAAAGCCTAATTGCTTGAATGTTGCCAGGAAATGAGGAAAATCTGACGGACAGCATTTCTGAAAGACAATCCACATGCTGTCAGCTGTTTAAGATATTTTAATGTCGTGGAAAATAATAAAAAAAGTAATGGATGATGGAATAAAGAGGATGGGAAAAGAAGAACTATTTTTTTAAATTCACCTTTTCATCTGAGATCCTTTTCTGCTTCTGTGAAAGAAAGAGAAACAACACATTGAAGTTCTCATATCTTCTCTAGATATTTTAGTGAGTTGCTAAATGTCATTACTGTAAGTCATGCTGCCTTTTTGATAGTTCATTAACAACGCAAAATCAACCCATATCATAAATTAATGTTTGGTAGCTGGGACTATAACTGTCATTATGAAATGCAATCAAAATAAACACTCTAAAGTTGGAAAATTTAGTCCATAGATATAAATGAGTCATGATTGATTAAAATCAGCTTCTCAGAGAGTTAGTGTATTCACTTTGTAGCTTGCTTCTGCTAGATGGGCAGAAAACCAAGACTTTGCCTTGCAGTAACTGTAATTCTTCAAAACCTCTTGTGTACAAGGACCTCACTTTTGCTGCAGAGATGTCCCAGCTGTGAGAGCCAGGTGAGATGGGGCATCAAGCGGCAGAGCAACCTCGAGCACTGCACAGCTCCTTCGCTGCCCAGAAACCTGGTGTCTGCACACTGGGAGAAAACTATGGGCTCTGTAGAACTCAGCCATACAGAGTAGCTCTGAAAATTGCATTTACTCTAAAATTATAAACTTTGAGTAGCTGAATAAAAAAAGGCCGGAGGCCTTTCCTGGAGGTAAAAGCCAAAGAGGATGGATTTAATGGATTAAAGTCTACTTTGCCAGACTGAGCATCTGACCTTAAAGCTCCTATTGAGGAATAATAATTGATAATTGTGGGAGTGGAGGTTTTTAATAGTATCGTTAGTATTTCAGTTACCGTTGCTTGAGTCTTTGCAGGCTGAGACATAAAATCAATTGGAGAAGCCAAATCAACATCACAGATGGTACTGATAGGGTCTCTTATCCACTCAGAAAGTCTTTCAGCTGAAAAACATTTTAAATCCTCTCACAATTTCACAAATCTTTCCAGACAGAAATTCCTTCTCTTCCCAGAATTTAGACGATAGGACCCCATTGTGTGGGAGAGGCTTGTACTTCCTGGTTTCATGTCTAACAGTGGTTATCAAATATGACAGAGCCTTAAGGAGCCATGAAGTTTCTCCGCTATGAAAGTAAAGCCATGTTCTCTTTATGCCCAAAGGACATTTGTTGGTTTCTTCCACAAAACAAGTGGATAAAAAGAATCAATAAGTTAAGAAAGTAATTAACATAGAAATAAAACACAGCTTTCAAAATCAATTTGGGATAGAGCTTCACTGTAAGCCTGACGGTATGAAAGACAGTATATGGCAGAGGGATCTGGAGACATGATGGCATTTAATCTATCTTTGAAGGAATACAAAAACACCCACCACTTTTTTTTTCAAAATGATGAAGCAATAGACATGGTATGGGCCCATATGGTGACAGGTTTTTTTAAATTCTACTATCTTGGCTTACACTGAGAAATTTGTGAAAGAAACTGTTAAAATGCAATTGACAGAAAAGTTTGGTTTTACCACCCGCTGGCTATTTATAATATACAGTGCTACCCTGACTCCACTGGGGTCCTTCTGGGGAGCTGAAATGATCTATCACATGAACCTGATGATGTGAGTTCAAGTGTGAGTCTATTGACAGGCGGTGAATCTAACACTTACCCAGACCAGTCCAGGTTACCACCCTCGCCATTTACACATTTGTATGAATATTTACAGGTAGGTAATTGATCAGCAATTGGTCATTGTTGATGAAATCTGTGGGGGATCCTGTTCTCAAAGATTAAATCTGTGCCTCTTTTGTCAGAGATACTGATTTTTCTCATGCCTGAAACAGTGTGAGCTGATGCCTCCTCTATGTTACTAGGAAATACAAGAAGTCACATGCATGAGAAATGAAAGGCACATGACTGATGGAGAAGGATGGCTCAAATGTAGCAGTTTGGGTATTGCTGCTCTTGGCTTCACAGAATTGCTGTAAATTTCCTAAAAGAACTGGATTTGACTTTAGCTGCAATGAAGAAAATAACTGGAGAACATACCTATTTGCTGTAGAAGCTGAGTGTGCTTATTTCTTCTGCCTCATCAAATTCACAAAACAAGTTTTACATACAAAGACTTTGCCTCCAAAAATGTGTTGCTAACCGTGGCAGTAATTTTATGAACACTCTACCAGCAGGCTGAGGCAAAAGATGTAGGTAGAGATTAAGCAGAGAAAGAAACTGTGAAGTACATTTTTCCTAAAAGAGCTGTAACATTCAAATATTTTCTTCAAATCAGCTGTTATTTCTTAGAATTAATGAAAGGCCTAGAGGTAAATGGGCATGGTAGGGAAGGATAGAAAAAAAAAAATTCTAATCATCAAGAGTAGTTCAAGAACATGGGAAGTGACCGAAGATGAAGAAGTAGATTTCCTCTTCTGAAATTAAAATACTTCCCATAAGTGCTTTGTTGACCTTGTGATGAACATATTGAAGTTTCATTTTGAGCCTGTCTGATCTTATGTTTATTGAAAAGAACATTGTTATTCAGACTTTTTGAGATAAATTGTATGCAGAAAATCTTTTTGTCACCACCCTTGCTGCCATACTAAACACTCTTACTTTAATAGTATCTGGAATGGTCTGCTGCCATAAGCTAGTCACGAGTTGTCTTTCTAGAAAAATGACTTTAAATGCATCTTTACATTTTTCTGGCAACCTGTCCAGAAATGAAATCAGTCTGGCTTATGGCTCAGTTGAAGGTGCATGAATAATATTTCTTCAGTAAAAAAGACACAACCGGTTTGATTCCCTGTCCTTTAAAATGAAATCTGAACTATAATATGTCTTTGTTGGCTGCTAAAAACTAGTACTAAAAATATGCCCAAATCACAGGTTTAGAACTTGAGCTCCATGCTACATGCCAGAAAAATTGCTCAGCATATCTACAGTTCCTCCACTCATAGAGACCTTACTATGCTGTACTAAGTGTAAGATGTGAAATGGATTCCATGACACCATCTGGATGACTCTGAGAGTGCTTCAGGGGTCTCTGCCATTTTGAAAAGCTCTTAAACAAACCGAAAACTGTGTCAGGAACTGATGCTACTTAACCTGGAATGACTGTGGTAACCCTGTGGAAGAATGCTTTCCCCAGGATCGCAGAGGAAAGACCTTTATGGTTGCACTGATGACGATCTGTCCCTTCTGGCCTGGATCGAACTGGAAGAAAGTTTGAAATAATGAGGGCAGCTTATCTAGTGCTAAAGGTGCTTTGGTAGATAACATAGCCATTTCTGGTATAGCTAAAAATAACATAGTGAGATGAGAGTATTTGTTGGCTAGGTACCCTTTGTGTCTTTGGAGAGGGGAAGTGGTCATGAATCAGTAGGGGCATATAAACAAGTTCTTTACTGTCTTTGTCATGGTGGAAAAATGGTTAAATCATTAGCTGTCTCTGCACTGATGACTCACTAACTTCCTCATGCTCATGCCGTGGTGACAAGGTGCTCTTTTCTCCTGCAGACAGCAAGGATAGGTTTCAAAGGCTTTGAAACATAGGCCTAGATACTTTTCACTGAAGAAGGTATTCTCCTTGACACTTGTGAGACTACAGACATAAGCTCTTGAAAAACTAGCATTAAAGTGAAAACCTTGAAGGAGTGGAGATTTTTTCTTTATGTCTAACCTTTGAGTCAGACACCTCCTTTAGACTTTACTATCACAGAAACAGAGCTTCATCAGTACTTGTGTGTTTTGAAAGCAGATCACAAAATAGGTATAGGAGGTATAGGAGATAATTCATACTAGAAGAATAAATGCATTAAACATATCCATCAGCATACTGTATTATAGATGTTTTTTAAAGCCTGTGGTTTGGATTCAGCCACAGTGCTTGCTGATGGTTCTCGTAATGATGACGGCCACTTGCCTTGTCTTTGGTCAATGGACTAAACCAATTACCAGTAGCAAAGAAAGAGGGAGCTAAGTATAGCAAGGACAGGAAAGAAATATACAATTCTCAAACTGCAGCATGTATTAGGATATTGACATTGTTTCAGTGCTAAGTTCTACTATCAGAAAAGACCAAGTCATGGCTAAGTTCACTGCATTCTTCAGGCTCTTGAAAGAAAGTCTGACAGAAGCTGGGATAAAAAGATGTTTATTAGATGTTAAATTAAGGGAATTAGTGAACAAATAGTTGAGGAAGACCAAGAAATATGGTATGTTCATCAGAAGTTCAGACTTAGTAAGCTGTATTTTGGCTATCATAAAAATGGTACTGTGTTATAGTTGCAGTTGTTTTGTTCCAGTAATGCTGAAGCTCACTTGAAGCTCACTCCTATACTCATCCACATATTTGTCACATCTACAGAAGAATAGATGCCATTTCCAGTTCTTTAACTTCCTACAGATTAGTTTGTGTTGGGTTTGTGTGGGGTTTCTTTTAGGAGTGCAAAGATTGAATCATAAAACTTTTCTTGAGACGTCTAATTAATGATCTACAAGGCAGAAAGCTGAGGGGGTGTAGGAGAGTAATCAGTGTTTGCATCCTGTGGCATTCGGGTTCAATTATCCTGCTGGAACCTGGAAGCAGTGATAATTTAAAGCAATCATTCAGTGTTACACATTATAGCTATTCTGGAATCTGTAGTTTGTTCATAGCTGATGCTGTAATTACTGCAAGTGTATCCCTCATTCGTTAAATTAGGCTGCACGTATTGAAACAAGCTATGTAGACATCTGATAATTAGCAACAGCTGACGATAAGGAAGTTACAATCACAAAAGAAAGCAAGGAAAATATGTCCTGCTTTCCACTGCAAAATTATCACAGATTCAATGATCTCATTCAAATGTCAGCAGAGCACATACAACACGCAGCCCTGATGTTTCTTCCGCATTGTAATCTGATAGCTATGTTGGATGTAAATTCCAGATACTACCCTAATACTTGGGCACTGCTCCAGTCCCCACACCTCAGTGCCATTTAAAAATGTGCAAATACAAGGCGTCTCTCAGGAATTATAATAATGTATATTTAGCCTCATTTAGTGTATATCTTTTAACTATCCCTCATTTTAGTTTTTAATTTCTCTCTTTCCTATACAAATCACTCTCAGCGCTTGAGAACTATGTACTTACCCTAAGCCAAAACATTAGAAGAAAAAATAGCTGTGATGACAGAAGATGGTTATGTCCCTCCCCAGCAACACTGTAGACCTGAACTTCTCTTAAGTCCTCCATTATTTTCATAGGATGCTCTATTTATGTAATCACCAATAACCAACTATTTCCATTTTTCTAAGCAGAATAAAATATTAAGATCAGATAAAATAAAAATGATCAAATCAAAACTGCAGCTAAGCCAAAGCAGTGATTTAAAGCAGATTAGTAGGGAAGAATATAAGATCATATCACACTTATATGATATACAGCCATGCCTATAGTTATGACAATAGTTATACAGTAATACATTATAGTTATTATAATAACTATTTATGCCTTTGAAGTTATTCATGTCATACTCTGTGGGATCTTCTGATTATGTCCAGATTTTTACAGTAGATTATAAAAGAGGGAGAAACACCATTATAGCACTGAAAAAGAGTTTAAAACTGTTCTTTAATTTTTAATCTAGTACCCTATCTGCACTTGGCATTAGCCTCTCAAGACGCCAGTGATCACCCTTCACACTACTATACAGAAAAAGATAACCGTGAAGTAAATTTTCCTTTGGTTTATTTTAGCAATCGCACCTGTAGGCTTACTGGTTTGGCTGCCTGCAGACACACCTTGAATACCTGTGAAGGTACATGGTTTCTTGGCTGTACCAAAAACTTCAAAAAGGAAATACATTTATGTTACCTGATGAGAAATTGCTTTGTATTCAGCAACTGGACAAGAGAAGGAAAAGGAAAGAGACTTCAGGTGATATCTTTCTGTCAACAAAGGCAGAAGGCAGAAGTAGGGTGTGGTTAGAAGTTTATGAATAAAAGTATCAGTGGTATCTTCCTTGAGTCTCTGAAGTTATGTTTCAGATGTGTTCTGCACATAGGGAGTGTATGTCCTGTAAATAAGACCATCTTACTGTCTTCTGTATTCCCACTGTTCAATTTGTTGGCTAGGAGCTAACCAGGTATCCACATTCTCCCAACCATCATTATTTTGATGTACTACCTGGGATCAGACATTGAATTACACCAACAAGAATCTAGAAATTAAATTCAAAATGAATGTATTCTGATAGTGTTTGTGGCTTTAGAGTTACATTTGTCTTCTACAAATAAGCACATTGAACTTCTTCATTTCTATGTGTAAAAGAATTAACAGCCAAAGGAGTAGAGGACTTCTGTATAGGATTTGGGGTGATATCTTGTGATCTTTGACTTGTCTTGCACATTGTGCGACTACAGACATAGCATTTCATTTGACTGTGCCTTACTTTTCCATCTGTGACAAGAGGATGGTACCTCTTCCTTCTCTCATTAAACTGCTATAAAGAGAAATGAATATTGGGTTCTATTTAGATGTCATGATAATGACTACCAATTAAATACATCAGAAATAAGATGATGGAACTTTTATGATTATTGTGAATTTTTATGAGCAAATTGTTGGGGATTAAAATAGTTTACTCATAGAATATTATATTAGAATTAATTGTGTGATTTATTAAAATTGGGTGGAATTGAAACTTGTTTTGCTTTGCTTAGCACGAGTGACTTTGCTTAGCACGAGTGACTGGAGTAGTGATGCCTTTAGGCTGCAAATCGTAACTGAACTTTAGCTGAACTTTTGCTTAGTCGAAATGGAGAAGGTCTGGGAGTGTTGCACAACGAGATAAACTGGATCAAACCTATTAATTCAAGGAAAAGACCTCCAAGGAATGAGAGAAACCATTCCATCTGAAGCCAACAGACAAGACCCAGGTGCAGGTAAGATGGGAGGATGACAGAGCTTCATGAGAATGTTAATTCAAAAGATGTTACTCCAAATCATTGTAGAAGAAGAAGCGTCTATTAAACAAGCTGATTGGACAAAAAAGACATGCATGTCACATGGACAAGCCCATGAACACCTCCTGAACAGACTGTGAGGCCTTAAAAGGTGCAGGGAAACAACTGAGGGGGGTCCCTCTCTGGAGGCACCCAGCATGAGCTGAGATGAAGACTCTGTGGCAGGACGTGGGGTTCCAACTCTCCTTCACAGCTGAGGGCTAAGACTGGATCTGGCCACACCTGGACTCCTCTTGGAGGGGAAATTTAGAAAGCAAGGGGGTCCAGTGTGAACCTCCAGAAGGGGAGGGAGGGTCTTCCTGGACTCTTCTGTAGCACAGATTTAGTGCGACTGAATTAGTGATCTTAACAAAAAAGAAAAATAAGGGCCTGCACAAGTATAGTGGACGAAATTCCCATTTTTCAACGTGCCACTGAATACACGTAACAACTCAGACAAAACCACATCTTTTCCCTTAACTCCCCCGTAGTAATAATTACTGTTCTCTTCAAAGAGCAATTAACATTACCGTCTAATTGTCTGGGTTTGTTTTGTCATCCCCACCCGCACGGAACCTGGGGGAGGCCGCACCAACTGCCTGCCGCGCGCGGCTCCTCTACGGCGCCCCCTGGCGGCGCGCAGCCCGCTCGGCCCCCGGAGGCGCCGCGCCCCGTCCCTCCTGTGCCGCAGCGGGAGGCGGCCGCCGCTGCCGGGGAGCCTTTTCCTTCGCGGCCCAGGAGAATAAGTCTACCTCTCTGCGGGCCCTTGGAACTTTTGGGAGGTCACCTCCTTAGCCGCCGGCTCCCGCGGAAGCCGGGAGATGCTCGGGGCGTGGGGGGGCACTCCCTCGCAAGCAGGGAAGCAGGGGATTCCCCGGTTAGCCTGTGGGATGGGACGGGACGGGAGTTTCCATGCAAGGGCCGAGGGCAAAGAGACCGGGGAGGCGGCAGAGCGAAAGCTCTAGGGACCGCCCCCCGGGACAGCTTCCATCGGCGCCCCTCGCTGCCCCGCACCCTTCGGTGTCGCGCCGGCCCCGGTGCCGTTTCCTCCCCTGGAGGCTGCGGTGCGCGAGCGGGGCAGGTCGGCGGCGGACGCGCTGCGTCCCTTCAGGCAGCGACGACGACAACCCCGGAGCCACCGCCCCCGCCCCTCGCACCGGCCGTCGGGCGGCCCGCGAGGCTCCTGCTCGTGGTGACGTCACCGCCCCGCTCCCTTCTCGCCGCTTTAGTCGGCGGCGGTAGCCTGCGGGCGGCGGTCGGTCTGGGGCTCCGTGCCACGGGCCGCTTGGCACCGCCTCTTTCCTCTCCTCTCTCTCTCTCTCTCCCTCTCTCTCCCTCCCTCCCTCGCTGCGCGGCCCCATGTTCGGGCTGGAGAAGCCGGCGGGGCAGCAGAAGGCGGGCAGAAGTGGTGGGTTCCCGAGCATGGCGTGCGTGGGGGATTTTAACGTGCTCAGCGCCAGCATCCCGGCCACCAAGGTGGAGCTCTCCGTGTCCTGCAGGTACGGCGGCGTCGTCTCCCCGGGGGCGTCAGAGAGGGCGGGCGGGCTGGTCTCCGCGGTGTGTCGGGGCGGAGGGTACCTCGCCCGGGACTTGTCAGCGGAGCGGGGAGGAGAAGGGGCAGCGGCCGGGCGCAGAGTTGCCCCCACATGTCCGGCGCTGTGGGAGTCGCTTTCCCTGCTGTCCCCGGAGACCCTGGCTGGTGCGGGGAAGTTGGAAACCCTCAGCCCGGAGCCGGCTGGCGGGTCGCTGCAGCCCGCTTACCGCGACCCGGGCGCTGCCGGCGGGCCCCGCGGGAGAAGCTCCGGCAGCGGCTGCGGGCAGCTTCGCCAACTCGGGCAGCTGCCGCGCCGGCCCGGCTCCTTCCCGTGCTTCCCCCGGCTCCCTCCCGTGCCTGCCCCGGCCGGAGGGGAGCGGAAGCCGCGCCGCCGTGCCCGCAGGACGTGCCCTCCCGCAGGCATTTAACTCTGGAGCTGTCCCGAGTGCCGCGGGTGGGGACGGGGGAAACTCCCATTCAGAGGGATCCTTCCGTAGGTTGTTTGTGGCTCTCTTGCAGAACTTACGAAATCGGGCGCGTTGCCTCGTCACGTTTTACTGTAGCGTTGCTGCCGATAAATCAAATGCCAACCCGTAACACAAAACCTAGTGTAGGCAGTTTTTGTTCCTCAACGTTTATTTGGCTGTGGCTTGTTTATCGGTGTTTCAAAAATCCTGCTTTCTCCCGTGAAACACACAGAATTTCCCATTAGAAGTCTAAAAAAATCTGTGGGCTTTTATATTTATATCTTCAGGTTTCGCAGCTTCCTTAAGTATCCCCTAGTAGTTGCAGAGCAGCAATGTCTTTCACCAGCAGAGTTGGCAACTTCTAGTGGATAATTTGAACTGTTCGTGTTGTTTCCTGATGGGAAATGAGACAAAGTTTGTGCTTCTGAGCGTTGCTCCATTTTCTAACGTAGCTGCCCGGGAGTTGCTGCTGTTAACACTGCTCCTACGGGGGCAGAAGGACAGTGCTCTAGCCTGAAATTGCCCAACTCTTCTTTCCTTAGTAAACAAATTGTGATTTGATGTTTTTTCAAGAGTGCAACTTGATATCAAAAGAAGGCTGAGACGATAAGAAATAGAGTAATTTGGAATACTGCAACAGTCGCTAGGTTGAAGTATGGACACCCTCCTGTACTTACTGCCTGTCTCTGCAAAGTTCACTGGCAACAACCACAGAAACTTCTGGTTCCACAAAAGACATGCTGCTGTGTGTAAAAGCCATCCAGGACCTTTAGTATTACTTTTAGATTCATTAGATAACATGTTACAGATGTCAGAACGTTTATGCTGGATTTGACCCAGTTCACTTCTCATTGGAGTTTTTCATTCTGGGTATGGTTTGTATATACCTGCAATGTTCTCTTCAAACCTCAGTGTTACACTGATTTGAGAATCTATTAGAAGTAAGTACTAAGAAATGTATGTATATGACATAATAAGTTCTGACCTTAGATACCTTACTTGTAACTAATTTCAGTATATAGTTTTCAAGTTAATTATTCAGTAAGTATCTTTGAAAGCTCTGTTTTGTTAGAACTGCTTTCTTTTCTTCTTTAAAAAAATGCTCTCCTATCCTGATATGTCTCAATGTCAGGTGCAGAAAGCTGGGAATTTCCGTGGTGATTCCCTTTTTCTTTATGCGCTGGAATGACAGCTTTCGATTACAAAGTCATGCTTCAAAATTGAGTGTAAAAAAGCATTGTGGCAGAGATTAGTGATTAACGTGTTTGTGATTCATCTGTAAATGCATTAATTGGCTAACGTTTTCAAAAAGTAGTGTTAAATTGTGAAATACAGTGAGGTCAAGCTGCAAAGTTCAGAGAATGATGAAAATTCTTTAATAACTAGCAGTTGTTTATTCCATAGCACCTGGAGAGAAATACTTTTAAAATAGTTTGTGTCATGACATTAGTTTTTCCTTGATACCTGAAGAGTTGTAGAACCAATTTGGTTACTAGTTTACATCAACAGTTATCAGCTGATAACTATTCTTTCTTCCTATTTTTTTGTTGGTTTTGTTTGTTTGTTTGGACTTTTTTTCTTGTTTTCTTTAGAATAAATACAGGAACTTCTTCCAGTCTATACAGGTGGTGTAACTTGATGGTTAGTGAAGACATGCAAGCTGTTTGTGCCACAAAATAAGATTAGTTACTCTAAACAATATTCTTTTGGGTTTTTTTGTGGTTGGTTGGTTGGTTGTCTGGGGTTTTTTTCTTTTTTCTTTTTTTTCCCCTTTCTTTCTTCTTATTCAGTAGGGATACAGCTTTTATTCACTTAGCTTTTAATTCCCTATGGTTTGTCTGTCAGTACTTCCCAAGTTAATTGTGTCCCATTTCCCGATAGTGTCAGTGTTACTGACAGTAACTGGTAGCCAGGTTCCTATGCAGGTGGCATTGCACTCTACTTACTCTGCAAGACAGCCAGTTCTGGCTTCAAGGGCACATCAGGTAGCCTTTAGGAGAAGAGCATCTTGTAGGATGAGAAATTGTCTATGACAATTATAAATCCAGAAATGTTATTAGATATCAGGTGGTGCTCTTTCTGGGGTTTCTTTATCACTAAAAAGTTTTCATATGATTCCCAGCATTTGCTGTGGTTTTACAAATGCTGGAAAAGCAAGAAATTAATTCAATTCTTTCTAGTTATTGCTACTCAGCGCCTATCAAACAAAAAGTTCACAGTTCTTTTCTGACTCTTGTAAGATGTAGATTTCCAAACCTCTTTTTTTTAATCAGGAATTTGTATTCTTTGTCTTAAGAGCCAGATGTAATGTGGCAGAACAACTTAAATGTGTCATCCCAGAGGATGCTCTGGTGTTGGTAATAGTCCACTATTGTCTGGATCAATTGTCTAGTAGCCGTCTCCTTGCCTCCTGTAGCTCCCTTCATGACAGGCCCTGAAGGTTATCCATGATCTGATGAAAATTTCACTGTCACTGCTATGCAATCTTTATTTGTCGTGGCCTGACATAATGTTGCACAGTTGTGATGTGGTGAAGGATCAGGACCTTGACCCTCCAGTCAGTGTGGAAGAGAGAATATAAGCTGCTCTTTATCTTTTGCTCCACTGCTGTTTTCCAGCCCAAAGGTTCCTCTTGCTTTGAAGGGGTATTTCCATTGCGTACTGATTGTAGGCTTATCCCTAGACTAGAATCTTTACTTACCAGCTGTGTGTGGAAACTTGTGGTCCCATGTGAGCTTGAGCTAAGCTTCAGGCCGTGTATCTGTAGTCCTGTATCTCCCTCTCTGGTAAGGTCTTCGCTGATTCCAGTCTAGTTAAATCTTGGAAAAACTTCATATTCTGTTCCCATCTTCCCTACTATCGGTGCAGTTACTGTGTTTTGGACTGAACTATCATATTTAATGCTGATAACACAAGTAGATTATGATTATTGCATATCTCAAATTTAGTGCTGTGTGTGAATGTTCTCAAGTTTTTCACTTCTTGTTGTGATCTGTATAATGGTAATTTCTGTTCCTGATGGTTGCTTTGTGGACTGACCTAGTTTTTTTTTCTGTAGTCTCCCGATTGAGCCACAGCCTTTGTGAAACCCTGTCTTAACAAGGAAGGCCAAGAGTTTCATTATGCCTCATGTTAATATTTATTTAATTACTGAATGAGGAGTTCAATCAGAATTGTCTTCTTGAGAGTAATTTTTTAATATCTACAGGAAACTGAAGCTGTAGTTTGATCACTTTATGACTTCTAGTACTGCATCAAAGATGACATAGTTATCTAAAAGATGGTAAAAGTGTTGTAAAATGTTGACACAGTACAGGGTCATTTTGTTAATTCAGAAAGTTTGTTATGATAGTATTGCTCTGCTAGGCTTTGTGCTCAAGTAGGCAGTCTGGCCTCTTCGTTCTGGCTTTTTGCTGGATAGGCTTTACACTGGCTGTGTTCCCACACCAGGCATAATGTGCATGAAGGCAGCATAAGCTCCTTATCATGGTTAATTCAACAGAAATACAATTGGTTGTCCATGCCTGGCTTGGATCAGTTCTATGCAGCTTCACAGTTTGTACAGAAATCTAATACTAATGAATGGGCTGAATGGAATTAAGCAACTCCTATTCTCAGTGATTAAGATAATTTAATTTCAAGTTTCTTGTACAGAGGAACAAAACATGCTGCTTCAGAATTTGCCTTTCCTTTTGTTTGGCAGTCTGAAAGTCTTAACCAGCCACTTTCTAGTGGTTGCGGTACCCCAAAGTATGTTTGATTATATCTTTGATTGTCCTAGGCACTGATTTCTGGCAAGACTGCTTCTCTCCAGCCAGTGTACTTACCACCTGCTTTTTTTTTTGTTTATTTTGTTTTTTAAATATTAACAATTTGTTAGAAATCCCTGTCGCAGAAAGATGCAATGACAAAAGAGATACCCGTAACAAATTATTTGAGCTTGTAACTCTGTATAGTACAAACTATAGAATATAAAATTCATCCTGATTGTAAGTCTGGTTTTCAGCTTTCTACTTTTTTTGTATGTGTGTTCAGATTGGATTAAAAGTCTGTGGAGTGATTATATGTGACTGACAACAGGAAGTTGATATTATATGGTTTTATCTTTGAAATGAATCTACCTAGACAACCATCTGGCTTTAGCTGAGAAGAATGAGTGTATTGGGAATGACAGTGTCCATCAAAATAGTCATGGAAATGCATTCCTGACAGCCTACACAGTTTATTTTTCTTCTGTGTATCTATTATTTAAGCATGCAGCCATGTGACTTCAGAATTTGAGGCAGATCTGTTGCCTTGTAAATTCAGTCTTGAGATTACTGGGAGCAGGCCCCAGGTTTCGCACTAACTGCACAAGTCTCAGACTTTGTACAAACTTGTCTTTGCATACGTGGAGCTTAGTTTGCAGTTATGCAAACCCAAACCCAGCATTTTTATTAATGATCAGGTGGCTACTGCTTAGTTAGTTTCACTTTGGCTTGTCTTTTTGTAATTGTGTGGTATAATCATATTTCTTTCTACAAATAGTAGTAGCAAGTGGTTATTCTGTGTATAATGATGTATTTTTGACCCTCAAAGAAGAGTGTAGTGCAGAGGAGTACCAGTGTGATGGCATAGGCCTTGCAAATGGGGACACAGGGTGCAGGGTGGAGGAGCAGAGGCTGAAAAGAGGGGGCTTGGGATGCCACTGTGGACCCCAGTGCTGTGAATCATAGAATGGTTTGGGTTGGAAGAAACCTTAAAGATTATCTAGTTCCAATCCCCCTAGTTACAACACCTTCCACTAGACCAGGTTGCTCAAAGCCCTGTCGAGCCTAATCTTGGACACGTCCAATGTTGGGGCATCTAAAACCTCTTGGGTGACCTGTTCCAGTGACTCACTACTCTCAAGATCACCAGTGAAGAGTTCAGCGGTGGTTGGTAAAGAAGTGCAGGCAAAACCAAAAGAGCTGAAAGAGCAGATGTAAACCACAGTATATGCAGTAAGAATGGATGGAAAATGGAGTTGCAGACCAATGAAGCAAGAGCAAGGTGTAACAGCATGTTGGAAAAATAGGCCCAGGTAGGGATCATCAGAGTGGGGAGGAAGAAGGCATCAACATCCCACTCCTGATAACATCTGCTCCACCCCTGCCACCACTGGAAACTTCATGCTTCTCCCCAGACAGGATGTGGGACACTGACTTGGGCTCACTGTAACACCCTCCCACAGCTGAAGCCAACAATATTAGGCCTCAGACAGGTGGTATAAAGGAAAGCTTGATGGCAGGGAGAGATCTAGGTACGAGGAAGTGTGTAACAATTTTAAATGTATTATTATGAAGACTTTCTGTAGTGGTATTACTTTCCTCATTTTCTTTCTTTCTCTGCCCATCTAAGCAGTGCCTCACCCACTGACACCCCTGCAATGGCGGAGAAAGGATGAGGAGTATTACATTGATGGTTTACATTTGCTTTCTAAATTACTTCTTTGATGTATACCTTTTAAGCAGTTGTTTCAAAAGAACTGTGCAAAACCAATCCGTATGTTTTATATGTTGTTATACATCAATGAAAAACTGTACGTTTCTAAAGAAATCAGATCTAAAATAGGACAGCACATCCATGTATTTGGGTGAGCTGGGTGAAAGTAGCTGAAAAGGACCCGTGAGTTGGCAGATTGAATAGGTCTGTTGACCACCAGCAATCCTTAGTGCCATCCTCCAGGATACGTGACTAGTAGGTCAGAGCCAGTTTACCTGACCAGCCTTAGAAACATAAATGTAAATGGTTCCTTCTGTTTAGTTTCAAGTAAAAATTGGGTTGGTGTTGAAGCAGAATTGAACTAGTCTGTGATAATCCTAAATGGACTCTTTTTATTTAAAATGGAACAGCTTTAAGATTGGGTTCAGGTCTGCTGCATCTGCAAGAGTACCTTTTCATAATCCCGTAGTTCCTGTCTGTTTCCACAGAATTCCTCAAGACTATTGCTATGGTTAAGTAAATAAACTTGGCAATTCCTTTTTTTAACCCCCAGCAGTAGTCAGCAGTTTTAATAGAGATTTCATCCTAAAACTGTTTGCGTACATCTAGCCAGAGTAGACTTCCTATGGGTTATGATAAAACTCATGGAAGTGCTGCTGGTCTAACCTTTCTCATTGCTTCTCCCTTTCATTTTCCATTAAGAGAATGGCTTCTGAAGCAATATGGGATTAAATTGACAATGGAAGTTACTTGGAGGCTGAAAATAATTTCTTCATCTTCTTGTGGTCAGAAAGAGTCAATTACTTCTTCAAAGATTATGAAGAAGTATTGTGGGTATTTTCTTAGGCTTGCATATCAGAGATATGTTTGCTTTCTTCCCACTCCATGTAGAGCCCCAAAGAGTGGAAACATTCTGAACAGAAAGGGAGAGATCATCCTAATTGCCTTTTAGTCAGGACAGCCACCATATCCTCAGTTATTTTGACAAGAAGGTAAAATTCTGAGAAATTGACTAATATGCTTTTAGGTCCAGGGCATTTTGAATCTAGAGATCTGGAGGCTAATAGCTTGCTTTTCATTGTATTCTGACAGAGTACAGAAGGACAGAATAAATAGCTAGGGAAGGGCGACTACTTAAGCTAGTGCTACAACTGAGAAGTTGTTTGTGAAACACTGTGAGAAGTCAAGTGGACTCTTCACTCAAGTAGGCAATTTGGATCATACGTCGTCTTACCTAGGACTGACTGGTGCAAGTCCAGTAATATTGGTTAAGGCTGAGGGACAGTGACTACTAGGATGTAATACAATTATGTTACAATTAGTAATAGAATAGGATACTATTCTACACAGTAAAAAGTGAGGAGATGCCTTTTTTTTTTTTTTT
>VYZX01014691.1:113822-132822 GCA_013401335.1 Brachypteracias leptosomus
TTTTTTTAGGATCGTTTTTGAAACAGACACATGGGCCCAGCATTAAGTGGGTGGAATGGAAATGTATTTAATGAACTGTTTAATGAACTAGGGGCAATTCCTCCTCCTGTGGTGTGATACAGGTCTACCGTATTCTTCTATGAGAATATAATATATTGAAAATGTATATTTTCTAAAAATTAAAAAGAATTTTGCATGGGTAACTAACTTTTGTGTTTACAAACTGCTGAGGGCTTTATTTCACAATGAAGGAGTCTTTGCATGCACTTAAATGTAATCTGAAGATGAAGAGAAACATAACACCTTAACACCCAGAGAGATTCTGGCAAACTCATTGGAAGTAAACCACATCTTTATCATGAAGGATTTCAGAGCTGTTGAAATCAATGGATAAATGAATATTTTTTCCAGTCATATGAGCACAATTGGGTTGTTTTGGTTTTTTTTTAACTAGAGAAGTAGATTTTAAACTATTTAGTTCTGTAGTTACTATAGTCTGTTCTTCAGTGACAGAAGAACATTTAAAGAGGTGATTGATGCCCCAAGCCTGTCAGTGTTTCAGAGGCATTTGGACAATGCCCTTAATAACATGCTTTAACTTTTGGTCAGACCTAAATGGTGTCAGACAGTTGGACTAGATAATCATTGTAGCTCCCTTTCAATCAAACTATTCTATTCTACTCTACTCTATTTTGAATTTTTGAAGAAAAGCACTGGGCAGAAAATGTTACTTTAGCAAATCTTTATGGAGTTCATGAAACTGGGCAAACAAAGTGATTCTGCAAGATATAGCTAAATATGTTTTAAATTTTATTATTTACTGATTCCTGTTTTTTATTTCCTGAGGAAATTCTCTCATTATACAGAAAAATAAATCTTTATCCCAGCATTTCTAATCTGTCTTGTGCTTTCCAGTTTAGACTAGGTAGGTGTTATTGCCATGGCTCCTATTTGTTTGTTGTTTTTTTTTCCCCTTAATCATCTATGTTATTCCAATAATTTTGGAAGGTCCACTCCAGAATGAGCAGGTGCAGAATGAATTCCTTCAGGTTCTGTGATGGTAGAGTAATACTTTTTACACAGATGTTCCTAGACCGCTTTGCTGTAGATATTTGATGTGTATGTTCCTGCAGGTAAAAGCATATATCGGGTTTTTTCCTCATAGTTGATAGCAATTCATTCTCTTTTCTTTTTTCATTTTTAATTTGAAAGGCTTAATGGGCATAGAAAAAATATACTCACTGTGTTCAGTCAAAATAGAAGTCTATTTTTCTTGATACTATGATTAGGAGGAAGAAACAGAAGTTTCAGGTATTTCTGGTGTCTGAGTTTGTGAGCTTTCCTAGGGCTGTTGCCTGAGACAAAATAGCTTACTACCAAAGAGAATGATTTTCTCAGGGAAAGGGGAAAGAAATTCACCCTGTATTGCTCAGCCTGTGCACAAAGTGCCATTGATTATTAAGGGGGTAAAGACTAAACAAAGTTCTGGAAATACATCCAGTCTTCCTTCTCCTTTTGCTTTTAGCATTTCTTTTGTCATGGATTGTCCTATGCTTATGTGCCACACAGTTTTAATAGATTTAAAGGAACATTTTGATTGTTTTCCCCATAAAGTGAAAACACACAAATGAAATTGAGCAGCCTCTTGAGCTGTTATGTGATTTAGTGGACAATCAGATTTATTTTTTTTTTTTCCCTATTGGCACTGGTCTTTAAGTTCCTTTTGAAACTGGCTGTATTGCTTGAACAGCTTGTTAAGTTCTTATGTTACTATTTTGGTTGGTTATTAATGATTTAGAAGACCAGGCATGTCTGCAAACTTTGATGAAGACATTGTTTATTTATGGTAAAATGTGTGAAGGGTTGAATTGAGGATATTGCAAACTGTATTAGTTCAAAACTGTGAATTAATCACACTTACTGACCTGAATTACAGTGTTAAACTTATATCAAGCCTTACAGTCCTGTCAGGGATACTGTCTATGTAGAAATGTTCTTAATTCAAGAAGTCCATGAGCAGCTAATGGCTGGTGACCAGGAACATTCTCAGAAAGTTCTTACCTTATACTTACATTCTTCCCATGGTGGCTACTTTTTTGCAACTGCTGAAGTAACAGTATCAGGATAGACTGAGCTTTACAGTACCTGGTGTGGTAGGTCTTTATGTTTTCATGTATATGGGAAAATAGTGGAAGAAAACTTAAAAAGCAATAAAGCAAGAGTAGAAAATATAAATAAAAAAACCTCAAAGTACCTTAGCTTAGTGTAAGAGTCATTAAAATGGTTTAATCTTAGTCTGCAATCACAAACACTAACACACCAATTATAAGGTCATCATATAGTATTTATGCAGAGGAATTAATGCTGTTTGGAATCCTAATAGTGAGCATAGGTCCCCAAACCTAATGTACTATTTCTTTCATATAACCCTAATTCTAGGTTTTTATAGCAATTCATTTTGGGATAATAAAACCAATTGTTTTAGGCCATGAATAAATGGCATATCTAGATATGTATAATTAGAGGAATAGGAGAAAATTTTCATTTTGGACTGGCAGTTTTGATGTGGCAGAGCTTCCTGCACTGTCTTTTGAAGCAGTTTGTAGTGGTCATTGTCAAATACAGACTTCAAATCACTGATTTTCCTGGGTTTGTAAATATTTCAATTTATACGTGCATATTTTTGGTTAAGATGGTATACAGTCTCTCTGAATATAAATAAATGCATATATAAAAGTCCCACTTCTGAATAGATGAGAGAAGTTCTGAAGAAGTGGCATGGTGCAGACTTCAGGTTCATTCACAAATAGTCATTTTAATCTTAGTGCCTGCTTTGGCTAAAGTAAATAAACCAGATGCACCCAATGATGTTTTAAACATCTTTTGTTCATATTACTTGTTCTGAAATGTGGACTTGCAGTACCAAAATTGGGAATATGGTGTCTTTTTCTTGAAGTCTGAGTGGACTGCTTAGAACACCTGTATTGAACAACATATTAATGCACTTTTCATCACTGTTCAGTAGCACAAAAGTAATGTGATTTAGTTCTGAGTGAGAGTAATAAATGGTGACCTTTGAAGAGGCTGTACTAATTATTAAAAATAATATGCTGTAAGGGATGTAAACCAGTTATTTAATCCTTCCTCTTGCTCTAGGATAGGAACAAAGAACTTGTTAGGACCTGTAGCTACCTAATATGTCCTTAAAGACCTTCACTGGTGGAGATTCCACGTCATGTCTGGCCACCTTTAACAATGAAAGATGGTAAAACAATGGAAAAAAAGTTCAACTTTTGCACCTGCAGTGCAAAAGATTCAATTTGTGGTTAAGCCTGTTCCTACTTGCACTGTCTACACAGAGATCAGCTTCAATGTGCAGCAGTGTTTTCTGCATAGGTATATTCTACAGACTTACGATTATTTCTGCTTCCACTGAACTCGAATGGCTCCATATCTGTCTTAGATTGCAAGAAATTGAGAGTGCCCAAAACATTATTTCTTGAATTGGGTGTTTACCAGTATTGCGAACACCACACAAAAAGTGGCACTTTTGTTTGTGTATTGCACTATACCTTTTCCCCAAAGGCACAGGATTCCTGATTGGCATTCAATTTGTGATCTGCTGTGATGTCTAGAACCATTTTTGATATTGCTGCTGTATATTCAGCTATATGCAGCTGTGTTGCATCTTTTGACAGTTAAGTTTAATACCTAACTTAAACTACCTGCCTAAGTTTAGTAGCTCTTTCTTGCCCTGTTCAATGATATTCTGTTTTCAGACAATTTTTCTAGTTTGCCAAGATAATTTAATATTTTTTTAATTTTTATTTTTGAATTATGAAATGTTGATAACTATTTTAAGAATGGTTTTGTGGTCAGTCCTGATTCTCTAGGCTTAATATTGAGTCTCCTCATCTATGTATATTTCTCAGTTGGATAAAGTGTGGCTACAGTATTGGGACTGTATTGCATAGCAAAGAAATTAGTTCCTGCTACTTATTCCTAGGTATTTTGTAGCTATTTATAAAATTCCTAATTTTGGTGGGTGTATGTCCTGTATGTTTTAGTTTTCTTTACCTTACTCATTCGTGACAGATTCCTACAGATATTTCCTGATGGCTCTGAGATCCCATAGCCTTTCTTTTGGATAGTCTGAAGATTTTAGGTTAAGCTAGTAAGTTAATCTCAGATAGACGTTTGTGATTTAAACGTATTTCTGTTCCTGATGTCTATTATATATATTTAATGTGCTTGTCACGTGTTGCCTTTCACTTCATGGTGTTGGAGTGTATGAGCCACAGTTTGCTCAAATCTAAAATCTGTAATAAAATAAAATGTAAGATGGCTCAAGTGTTAGGGCTGACTGATTATATCTTACTTATTAGGAAGGCAGAATACTTTGCTTACTCATTATCAAAATTGTTAAAAACATGTATGCGTTGGTATCTGATTTGTATCTTTCACCATTTTTTATAAATAAGATTATTTTAATTTATTTTTTTTTCTTTTTAACAGAAATCTTTTGGACAGAGACACATTTTCTAAATCTGATCCAAGTAAGTATGTAGCATTTTATTGTTTCTTCTCATCATATATTCCAAATGTGTAAGCAGTGGTTTAAAAATTAGGTAGGTGATTTTCTGTAGTGTCAGTTAGCTTTACATTGTCTTTGTGACAATATAAAGTAATTCAGTGACACTTAAGTAAGTTACTCTTCTCGTTTCTGTTATATGAACTGGAATTTTAAAGACTCTGTATTCAGTATTGCTTTCTGAGCTTAAATGCTCGTCTTTCAAAGCTAGTAAGCAGCTTCTAAATGAACTGGAAGCACTTGTTGCTGCTTGTGCTTAGTGTCCACTAATCTTAGAGTCAAATGCTAAAAAATAAAAACAATTTGTGTCAGGGAAACATAACCTTTCCTGATCAGAAGTAGTATGATGGTTTATGAAGTAATGTTTTCAGATATGTGAGATAGTGACACCCACTTTCCCCATAAGTTTTATTAATGTATGACTGGATCCCAAAAAACTGTAATGCCTATGAATTTATATATGATGGGACTTTTGATTTAAAATCCATTACTATCTTCCTATATCGAATACTTTATAAAACTTCTATCAAGGAACTCAGACCGCAAAACATTTCCTTTTTTTCTGATAGTGTTTAATCAAAGTACGTCTGTAGTCTTAATTGAATAGTCCTTAGATTATGGTATCTTGGGTCATGTTGTCTCCTCTACAACTCTCCATGTCTTTTTATCTGTAATTTCGTTTTCTTTTTTTTAAGCCTGGACTTTTCTTCTTTAGAATAACATGTATTGTGCTTACTGGCATTGGAAATAACCTTAAACACATATAATTCTATCAAGTGTCTGGACATGGAACCATGTCCTGATCGGATATACTTGAATACTGAGTCATGTGACAATAGAAAACACTTGAGTACTCTTGTGAGAATATGTTTTTCCATTCTTAACCAAAAGTTTCTTGAGAGAGATTCCACAATAGACTTTTGGTGGGAAAAGCTTCTACTTCCTGGGGAAAAGTTGCATGAAGTTGGGAATACCTTTGACATTCCTAACCTATAAAACTTTTTTTTAAAAAAATGAGACATAGGCAATACTATGCCTCTGGTATAGGAAGATCATACAGAAGCAGAATTAAGTGTCATGCATATTACTAACTGTTTTTTATTGTCTAATAAAAACTCTGCAGTTGTCTAGGTTGAGCAGTTCTGAAGTGGTCAGTGACCTACTGCCCTGATAGATTGAATTCAGTGATCTCTTTATTGAGTCAAGGTGCCTTTCAACAAAAGTGATGCGATGTCTAGTTTTTATGCTCATTATCAGGAACAAGTGCTTCAAGTTTTTATCAGATAGGGAACTGTATTAAGCATAAAATGCAGGGTTTGAGTAGCAGGGGACTGCAATGTGACCTGTGTGGGAGGAGGCCACGAACCACCAGGTGGCTGTCACAGCTGCTTCCAGTCAGCTCTGAAAGCCATGTGAGTAACCATTGCCTGCCAGAGCTTCTGCCAGCCAGGGGAGCACACAGGGCCAAGCCCAAATAGATTTTAGGAAAAATGTGGCAGCAGCTGAGAGCCAGAGACACAGCTGCCAAAGATACTGCCAGAGCCACACTTCTGAAGGTATACTGCTGGAGACTTGTCCTTGGAAGGAGACAGTCCATGCAAAAGGCAATACATCTCTGAAGGCTCTGTGGCCTGTGAACAGCCTAAGCTAGGGCAGGTAGGCAAACCCAAGTATATCACGGCTGGTGGGTGACGCATACTGGGGAAAGGAGACAAGGAAACAGAGTGGCAAGAAAGCCTAAAGAAAACTTCTTGTCTATCTTGAAAAACATTTCTGAGAAGTAAACTGGTGGCATTTTTTATGGATTCAAAATATATGGAAATATTTTTTGAAGTGCTAGAACCTTGCCTATCAATTCAAAACATGCTGCTTTCTTGTTTCTGGTAAATAGCTTATTTAAAGCACTCAAATTGGTGGTGTGCTTTAGAGATCTGGTCTCAAGTTGTGAATACCTAGTTACACTGCCAATCAGGCCTATCTGCCACAGGTTAGCAGCAAAAAAACATAGAACACAGTAATACTGTCCTTGGTGAAGAGAGAAAAGGGAAACTGTTGGCTCTGGAAGTGCTTACACTGTATTTGCACTCAAGAAATTACTTGGAAAAGCAGCTTTGATTGCAGGACCTCTCTAAATAGTGTACATTTAGAGTTCTGCAGGGTTTTTTATTAGCCAATTTAGTTTGTTTGCTCCTGGTGTCCTTTAGTTGAGCGTAGACATATGGCTCCACTCTAAAAGTGAAAGGGGTAAGGACATAGTATAAAAAGTGCTATTCTTTTCTGTAATTGGAAATACTTCAGGATAACTTTCCTTAGTGTCTTCTAAGGCCATTCTTAAGCCAGTCTCTATACAGTAACTGTATCCTGTTAGCTAAAAATGGTGTCAAAACCACCAGCATACCACTTCCACAAGATGCACTTTTAGACCCACTGAATTATCAACCATTAGATCTCATACAAGATAGAGGCATATAGAGTCTCTGTGTAGATTGAAGTCTCACTGGATTTGATTAGGCCAATTCTAATATGCTTTTCAAACTACAATGTAGTTATCTAGGGATCATACTGATGAGGAAAATGCAATTTTTATCCTCTTGGTCTTTTTCTCAGAGAGGGATGCACATGAATATAGTTGACTCTCATGTCAACATAAACAGTCTTCTCCTGAAATAAAAAAAGAACTTCTGATTTTGACTTGTTCACTTAGGAGGTTTGCTTAGCCTTTTTTTCGTATATACTATAATTGCTACCCAGTGTTTGTTCCAATTCTGACCACTTATCTGCAATCTAGAATATTCATGCTGAGAGGAATCACTGAACGTTAGGGATTGGAAGGGACCTCGAAAGATCATCTAGTCCAACAACCCCTGCCGAAGCAGGATCCCTAGAGGCAAGTTACAGAAATAATGTAGAGATATTAGCTATAGATGGGACAGGCTTGGAGAGCTCTTGTCCATGAAGTCTTTTAAACAATACTGAAGTAAGTCTCTTACTCACAAGTGCTTTCCCCTCAGGGGAGTCAAAGCAAGTCTCATATATATTGATTTACTGCAGCATTTGGACCATTCTGTTCTTCCAGTTTAGAGACCATTTTTTTTCTCTAGGAATATTTTTGAGAAAATCTATGGGTTTTTTATTTTCTTGAATAGAATGAGATAAAGCGGCGCTTCCCTAATGAGGCGGGGATGGGACCTGCAAAGGAGATACAGATTAATGAATTTGGAATGTTTCTTTGTCTAATGACAGTTACGCAAAATCGTTTTCTTCCCATACACTGGCTAGCCAAACTGAGTCACTGTGCAGCTGTGGTGGCAACACTATGGTCAGGATGGAATGTTCTCTTGTGAAGCATTGATATGAAAGATTGGAGAAGTAAAAACTCTTCCACTGGAGGATATCCATATGGAAAATAGTAACAATGAGAAGAATCTCATGACAATTGAGACAAAGGGACCTTCAGGAAGCTCTGCCTGGAAGGTATTGAAGCTGGTTGGTGAAAACTAATGGGGAAACTTTGCTAGAACTAGGTGCGGGATCATGGAAAGATTTAGGTAGCATGGAGAAGAGGCCAACTTTATTGTGGTGAAGATTTCCTTGGAAAGGAAATAGATGTGTTGTTATGTCTGGGAAAGCTGAGGTGAGCAGTTTGGTTGTAGCAGTAGTTGCCAGGCTAAAGGATAAGCATATATGCCTTGAATGGGAAAGGACCAGAGGAGGGTGAGGGTGGCCTAAACTGTCTGGGAAAATAGGTAGGTGCAATACCTGCCACATCTGCAGCCTAGATAATTATCAGAAAATTACTGGTCATGCTACAAATTCTTAGCTCTTTTTTCCTCATTTAAGGTTTTATCTAAATGATTCCTAAGCTAGAGAGGTGGTCTCACTCTGGGGATATACCCTTAGAAGCACTGGGGAGACACCAGTAGTGGAGGGTTCTACTAATGCCTCAGCCATTAAAAGGTGAGAGTGATTGCCTTGCTTGCTATAAGTCCTCCAAATATTAAAATAAATAAAATTATTGTAAACTGACTATGAAGAAACTGAATATGGAAACAAAGATTCTAACAGACAAAAAGATATGAGCCTTCCAAAAAGGAGGAATAGTGTAAGAGTCCAAATTAGTTTCAAGGTGGAGCTTTACACCTGGTTTTTAACCCTTTTATGTTGTGTGACTCCCATCCCATCAACCATGATGGAAACTAAAATTATCTTACGGCAATCTTTCTTAGTCTTTTTGTTCATAGCTGTTCTTTTAATTGGCTTAATAAACTAGGGAGATAAGGTAGCCCCAGGATGTTTCTTTTCTGAAAAGCTGGTGGTAGTGGATTTTTTACAGTTGTATTGTTGCTTTCTTCTCAATATTAAATCTCTCAATTTTAATATTCATTTTGTACCACAGCTGCAATACACAGTTGTTAGTTGATTTGCTGTATTAACATTTTGTACTACATCCTGCCCTGTGTATTAAAACAGAGCAGCAAATTGATAGTAAAAAATGTTTAAGAAAAATCTGAACAATACAAATATCTGAATAGCAAAAGTGCACATTATCTCTAAAGAGTGGCTTTTCCTGTAAATGAATTTCAGTTCTATTCTCAACTGGGTTTATAGATCTGAGAAACTTCTAATTGAAAACTTCAATGTAACCTCTTGACAAAATGGACAAAATCCACAATTATATCTGCTTTTCAAATCAGTAAGACATTTGCATTCTTGGAAACTACTACGAAAATTGGAAAATACTCACTATTGCAGAACTGGTAACATGAGTTTAAAGAAATTTCCAATGGGGAAAGTGAAACCAATATTTGTAAGAGCCTATCTGATTCAATGTTAGCAGTAGGGATATTTCCAGATAATTTTTTTTTTTAAAATCTATGGAAATTTTCTTTGACAACACTTCCTTCTTCTCACAGGGTTACCTTGGCACAGATCTTACTAGATGCAAAGGTTAGTCAGAAGTTCAGTAACCTTAAGACACTTCTGTAGCAGATTTCATAGCTTCCATTTCATTCTGTTTTCTCACATTTTCCCATTTAACTTCATTCCTCATATAATATAGTTCAGCAATCTTCTCCAGAGTGTGCTGTGAATATAGGCTTGTTGGTTTGGATTCATCCTACTATAAGTAGGAACCAAAGCTGGGAGCTTGATTGCCCAAGGTTTCATTTTGAGTAAATGGAGAAAGACAGACATCTCCAGAGAATGATTTTAAAGTATTTTGTAAAAGCTTCTTTTCTTCTACAAGACATCTTATTGGAAAAAGAAAAAAAAGTTGGATTGTGTTAACTTTGAGCTTCTGTGTGAGCTATAACATTGAACTTGCTTTTTTTCTGCTCTTCCTCTCATTTGCTACTGCCTAATGGGATATTTTTAGTTTTGGTGTGGAGCAAATACCTTTCAAGTGAGAAGAAAATATAGTTTGAAGCTTGACTTCATTTCTACTTTGATCTGCTGATGATTCTGACTTCATTGAGAACAAAACCAGGCTTCTACCTTTATTGTTCAAGGCTGCAACCCAAACCAGTGTTATTTTTGACCTTCTGCTGAAAAATAATGATTGACACAGAAGAATTTGTCAGGAACGAAGTGGTCAAATATCTGTATTTCCATTATTCAGAAAAGGGTTATAATGGAGTTTGGGGTAAAAATTGCTTTATGGTTGTTAACTGCAACTAGTTCAAGACTATAGAAAATACAGTTTATAGTACTCCTTCAGTACATATGATTTGTACTTAAAATATTCAGGTCTTTTAAATAGTATTACCACTGTACCTCTATCACCAATCCTTGTGATGGAAGCTGCAGATTAATGTGTAGTGACTTATATACTGAAAAAACAGATCTGTAAGGAGAGTGATGCCTGTAGGATTATGCTGCTTGGTCCATTTTTTTATTAAGTTTTAGGGTTTTTTTAAAAAAGGATGCATATGCAAGATATTTATATATAAATAATTTGAAGCAGGATTAAGGAAGAAAACCTCAAAAGTTGTGGTTTGTTTGGGTTTTTTTCCTTTTTCTACTTTTACTTCCCCCGTCTCTTTTTTCAGTAGGCTCCTAATTTGTTTTTACCTTAATTCATCTCTTGAAGTAAGCATAACTTAGGGTAATTATGCATTAGCATTAGGGGAGCAAAAGCTCAGCTAGAACTCAGTCTGGCCACTGCTACAAGAGATAATAGAAAGTGTTTTTACAAATATATTAACAACAGAAAGAGAACCAGGGAGAATCTCCATCCTTTATTGGATGTGAGGGGGAATGTCGTTACCAAGGATGAGGAAAAGGCTGAGGTACTTAATGCCTTCTTTGCCTCAGTCTTTAATAGTCAGACCAGTTATCCTCATGGTATTCAGTCCCCTGAGCTGAAAGATAGGGGTAGAGATCAGAATAATCCCCTCAATAATCCAGGGAATAGTAGTGAATGACCTGCTAGGCCAGTTGGACACCCGTAAGTCTATGGGGCTGGGTGAGATCCACCCGAGAGTGCTGAAGAAGCTGGCGGAGGAACTTGCCAAGCCTCTCTCCATCATTTATTAGCAGTCCTGGTTAACGAGGAGGTCCTGCATGACTGGAAACTTGCCAATGTGACACCCATCTACAAGAAGGGCAGGAAGGAGGATCCGGGGAACTACAGGCCTGTCAGCCTCACCTCGGTACTGAGGAAGATTATGGTTCATCTTGGGGGTGATCATGCAGCAAGTGCAGGACAACTGGGGAATCAGGCCCAGTCAGCATGGGTTCATGAAGGGCAAGTCCTGTTTAACCAACCTGATCTCCTTCTATGATCAGGTGACCTGCCTAGTGGATGAGGGAAAAGCGGTGGATGTTGTCTATCTGAACTTCAGTAAGGCATTTGACACCATCTCCCACAGCATTCTGCTGGACAAGCTGGTGGCTCATGGCTTAGACAGGTGTACTCTTCACTGGGTTAAGAACTGACTGAATGGCCGAGCCCAGAGAGCTGTGGTGAATGGGGTTAAGTCCAGTTGGTGACCGGTCACAAGCGGTGTCCCTCAGGGCTCAGTTTTGGGACCAGTCTTGTTTAATATCTTTATTAATGACCTGGATGAGGGGATCGAACGCACCATCAGTAAATTTGCAGATGACATGAAATTAAGTGGGAGTATCAATCTGCTTGAGGGTAGGAAGGCTCTGCAGAGGCATTTGGACAGACTAGAGGATGGGCTGAGGTCAGTTGTATGAAGTTTAACAAGGCCAAGTGCTGGATCCTGCACTTTGGTCACAATAATCCCATGCAGCGCTACAGGCTTGGGGAAGAGTGGCTGGAGAGTTGCCTGGCAGAAAGAGACCTGGGGATGTTGGTTGACAGCTGACTGAACATGAGCCAGCACAGCGTGCCCAGGTGCCAATAGCATCCTGGCCTGTATCAGAAATGGTGTGACCAGCAGGAGTAGGGAGGTGATTGTGCCCCTGTACTCAGCAGTCGTAGACTGCAGCTTGAATACTGTGTCCAGTTTTGGGCACCACAGGATAAGAAAGACATTGAGGTGCTAGAGCAGGTGCAGAGAAGAGCAATGAGGCTTGTATGGAAAGCATGCCTTATGAAGAGTGGCTGAAGGAACTGGGGTTGTTTAGTCTAAAGAAGAGGAGGCTGAGAGGAGACCTTATTGCTCTCTACAACTACCTAAAAGGAGGTTGTAGCGAGGCTGGTTCTGGTTTCTTCTCCCAAATCACTAATGATAGAATGAGAGGAAATGGCCTCAAGTTGCATCAGGGGAGGTTTAGATTGAATATTAGGAAGAAACTATTTATTGAGAGAGTGGTTAGTCACTGGAACAGGCTGTCCAGGGAAGTGGTGGAGTCACCATCCCTGGAGGTGTTTTAAAAAACAAGTAGATGTAGCACTTGAGGCTGTGATCTAGTGGTTAGGGAGATGTTGGGATGAAGGTTGGACTTGATAATCCTAGAGGTCCTTTCCAACATAATCATTCTATGATTCTATGATTAGATTAACTAGGATAGCCAGACCATCCACATTTAATGAAGACCTGCTTTTATACTGTTTTACTGCTAAGGATTGTCAAGTGATTTACTGGAGGTCAGGCCTTCCAGTAAACTGCCTTTCATTTTTTCCCCTATTTATTTGCTCGTTACTGCTACAGCTATAGGGTAGTGCCACCGCGTCTGGTTAAGGATACTGAAAACTCAGGGAAAGCACAACTTGATTGTCCTGGTTACTGATTTCAGCAGCACAAAAGACTACAAAATTGGTTCACAATTTAAGAATATGTTAAATTCTGAAAATAACCAAACATCTTTTATTTTTTTTTCTTTTCACAGTCTGTGTTTTGTACACACAAGCCATTGGAAACAAAGAATGGAGAGAGGTAAGATACATACTCATAGACGTATAAACTTTTTTAGTATACTTAAGGCTGGTAATTTGCCTCAGCAGAAAAGGGCATGTCATAGCCTCTTGAATGCCATGCTGAACAACGGAGTTATATTTACCAGTAAACACTTAAAACCTAGTCACTTTAATCACAATTTCCATATCAGTGTTGCATATTTCCATCAAAAGAGAAAGCAAAACTAGAGAAAATACATGAGTTTTCTGTTTTACAGTCTCCCTGAGAAAAATGAAATCAAACTTAGCTATCAATCTGGGCAAGATCTGTGAATATTAAGAGAGGAAGACAAACAGCAGAAGATCTATGAAAGAATTAAACTGTGGTGATAGTGTCAGCAAAAGTAGCCTGTAGTGGTGGTAGAGATCTGCTTTTCCTTGTAGTGTTTGGGAGAAGCTAGGTGCTGCCGAGTAGAGTATGAACCAGGCAACAAGGGAGGGAGAGTATTATGCATGGTTGGACTGTGTCTTCTTAACCTATCAGTGTGAACACTGAAGAGAGATGTCTTAAACTAAATCAAGTATCTCTAAACTGGATATTTAGAGCAGATCAGCATTTATACCCTGGAACTGTCTCCCTGTACTTAGTCATCAAATTTTTCTTCTTTAATGTTATTCTTCGAAAGAGTTGATAATGTTACGGAAAGGATGGTCATATTTCTACTGATAAAATGTGCTATTTAGCTGAATGACAGAGGATTGATGGAACCGTTCTTCGCTGTAGGTGGTCTACTGTGTGGCCATGCATTCTAAGAATAGAGCCAAGAGAGGAATGAACTATCTTACTACTTTTCCCTGTGTAAGAGAAGAGGTCTGATGTTCTTGTTTTCAGTGGTTACTATGGTGTAAAAAATCCAGTGGAAGGGCCAGGGACACAGAAACCAGACCTCTTCCCTTATATTTCGCGTCCTTGCCAGCTGAATGGAGAAGCGTATTTTCTGCTTTGCTGAAAAATTGTAAATGTTGGTTTCAGTCTTGTCCAGATGAGATAGTTGAATTTGTCTCCTGCATGGAGAAAAAGCTCATGTAACTGGGCAACACATGAAACGTTGTGCCTATGTCATTTGTAGATTTTAGTTAAATTGCTGCTCTCTGTTGTTCTGATCTGTGTGCTAAACATCCCCTCAGTATACCTACAGGATCACATTCCTCTGATCTGTGTAAAGAAATGTCAGTTTGAAGACCCTACGTGGGAATTCACTGATCTTATGTAACCTGTCAGAAGTAGTGGACATACACAGAGTTCTAAATATCTGGATAGCTAACTCTGAAAACAGAGGAGTCTTCAGGCGTTTGGGTGACTAGGTGGCTTGGTGCAGTTTGGTAGTCAAGCCTGGATCACCACTAAAGTATCTGGGTTCTTTTTTTGTATAAGGTTAAGAAGATTATTGTTTTTTAAGGTTCGTATGTAATTTTGTGAAATTTTCGTACCTTCTGTTGTAGCTGTTAAAATAGTAAGCAGTTTTAATATCATAATTGTCCTGATGGTAAAATTAGAACCTTATCACCTTACTTTTAAGTACCTTACAAAAGCACTTATAAAATAAGTTCTTATTTTGAGGTGATTTGGGAGACTGTTGATGGAAAGATTGCGTCTGCTCTCAATTTTAACAAAATCAAGTTTGTAGTTGTTGTAGTGTGTCACCACCTTATAGCTTTGTATTGTCTTCTGTCATTTTAACTCCCTGACCAAAGCAAAATCACCTGAACGGGGCAGCGTGTAACATCATTGCTTGTATTGCATCTTTGCAATGATTACAGAATTACAGAATGATAGGGGCTGGAAGGTACCTCTGGAGATAGTCTAGTCCAACCCTCCTGCCAGAGCAGGTTCACCTAGTGCAGGCTAGTTGATGCACTTCAGGCATGTGGTTATGGTATCATATGCCAGTTTAGGAACTACAGGGGTTAAAACATACTTGTAACGTGTCAGTTACTAGAAAAGTCTTACAGCTTTTTAAGACATTAATTATCTGTATCTTGTCTATCAGGAGAAGGTCTAGGTATAGACTGTTTAAACAATTTATAGTTAATGGAAAAAGATAACATCCTGAGGGCGGTTCACCAGACCTAATTTAGATGTCTGCATTAGATCAGATGAATCATTCCTTAGAAATGCCTCCAAGTGATGATCAAAAGCTTACACGTTTGACTATGTCAGATGTCAACCTAGGTGAGTGGAATCCCATTCCTAGGTAGCTGTTATGACAGTCAAAATTCAGAGGTTGGTGTCATACAGGGGCTGAGTCAGGATTGCATTTTATATGTTGTAATGTATTATATTTATAGCAGTAGTAAAAAATAAGGTATTAGGTAGGAGATGAGTTGATATATACATTACATATTAGATTATTTTTGTGCTTTTTCTGCCTGCAGTGGTGAATGCACTAATA
Source organism: Brachypteracias leptosomus (assembly GCA_013401335.1). Taxonomy (NCBI): domain Eukaryota; kingdom Metazoa; phylum Chordata; class Aves; order Coraciiformes; family Brachypteraciidae; genus Brachypteracias; species Brachypteracias leptosomus. The sequence goes on from VYZX01014691.1 coordinate 129,172, forward strand.
CTGTGTTTTTCAATAAATTCTGTATATGCTTCTGTTTTGTTGTATTTAAACACTTATTTAATATTTTGCTAGCTTGCAGGGGTGGAAGTCATCTGCAACTGTTTGGAGAGGACAAAACTGAAACAAATAATAAGCCCCTGGTGATGTGTAGAAATTAGAGAGTGATGTTCAATCATGGCAATATACTTTACCTTGTTGCTGTTTCATATCCTTTTGTGCATACTTCTCTTCCTTCTTTTGCCTAATTACTTTCTTTTGAACACTGCAGAATATGCTTGGGGATCGTAAACACAGTAAATCATTTCATAATCTCCATAATTTCCATAGCAGTCTATTCTAGCAGTGTGCTTTTCTTCCTTTTCAGCTAAGTTATTCAGATGGATTCAATACAATAGTTAAATCAAGGTGGGTTTTGGTCTCTTTTTCCAAGCAACAAGTGATAGGGCGAGAGGAAATGACCTCAAGTTGCACCAGGGGAGGTTTAGGTCAGATATGCGAAAAACTGAAAGGGTTATCAAGCACTGGAACAGGCTGCCCAGGGAAGTGGTTGAGTTACCATCCCTGGAGGTATTTAAGAGATATGTAGATGTGGTGCTGAGGGACATGGTTTAGTGGTGGACTTGGCAGTGTTAGGTTAAAGTTGGACTTGATGATCTTAAAGGTCTTTTCCAACCTAAATGATTCCATGATTCTATGATAAACTAACTGATGTTTTTCAAACTGGACACTTATTCATGTGTCTAGTAGATAAGCATTTCACCGCAACATCTAACAATTTGATTACCATTTGAACCATAATAAGACTTACTTTTGAGTCTCCTTTGTAGATTTTGAAAGCTGTCTTAATGAAAATGATAAAGGCTAGATGTTTTATAACCAACATTTATTGGTCTTTAGATTTTGGTTTTTTTAGAGCACTGATGAAGTTTCTTTGGAATAGTAGCTTGTATCTTCTTTAGCAGTGGGACATAGCATAAATAAGAATGTAGCTTGTAGGTAGTTTGTAGAAAAAGTTTCAGTACAAGGAAGCAAAGGATGGAGAATATGGAAGAAGCCTATACTGCCTCAGTTGTGTACAAAGAATAAATTTTGCTGTTGCATCGTATTCAGTTCACTGGAAAGCTTACCCTCGCAGATTCACAAAAGAATCAACTGTTTGAGGGAATTAAGACAGTTGGAATAAAAGAAGATTGTGTTTTCAAAGAAGTCATATTCCATTGAAAGGAAATAGTTAGTAGAAAAAACCCAAAACACAGAAAAATGAGGAGTCCTTTCCGGTTTTTATATACTTGTGGCGGTACAAGCATCAGTTTAAAAGGGGTTATATAGAAATCCCCCTCGTGTACGTGCAGTATACAGATTTCATATGAGTGTCTGCCTACATTCCTACAGAGGAATGTTGTGTTTTTTCTGATAATTAGTATGAGTTTATATATTAAAAATGTTATTCTTCTTTTGGGGACAAACACACTGGAGAACATGTTATGACTATGCTTTTTCTAGAGTGGGGTTGGCAGTTGTGGATTTTTTTGTTTCTTTCCTTGTAGTCTCGGTAATTCTGATTATTGAAGACTATTAATCAGTATTATAACAGGCTCATTTTATCGGTACTGCATTTCATTCTCCACAATTCAAGCTTCTTATTTGTTCACATGTAGTGAAGCTAGATTACAAACTCTGAAAAGAGGATTATCTTTTGTTGTGTGTTAATACACCATTTTGTTTCATATACCACTGGAGGGTGTTACCTGGAGCTTCCTAAGGAATTTTCAAAAGCCATTTAGATCTGAGCCAGGAACCTAGTGGTACTTTAAACCATTTTTTAGTTCTTTCGTTTCCTAGAATTGTAACAGAATTCTAGGTTCTGACTGTTCCCATTTCAAGAAAGATGTTGAGATTACTAGATATAAAAGTTAGGTAGAGATAATCTTTTAATCATTCATTACTTTTAATAACATATGCTACACTGAAAAACTTAAGCTCAAATTATTTTCCTAAACAAAGAGTGAATTAAGGATAATTTTAGTCAGCTATAAATATCAACACTAAGAACATAAATTTCATAATGGAAAACATTTCTATCTAACAAAGGTATAGAATGATCCCAAAGATGGAAAAGGAAGTGAAACAAAAGTCAGGTAAGAAACAATATTTTATTTTTCAGAATGAGGGTGATAGATTTTTGGAACAACGTCATTGCAATTGTGGTAAAACACGCAAATTTAAAAAATAATTAAAAACAAAACAGCACAAAAACAAGAACAAAAAACAAACTACCAAGAAAAAAGGGCTTACTAGATACTATTCCCAAGTTTACTCATGGCCATATGGTTGAAGCAAGGATTAATTCAGGTAATTCGTATAGAAGGTGGTTATCAGAGGATTGTGTTAGACTTCATAGTTGCAATAGTTGCTTTGCATCTTTGATATGAGATCTATCGAACTTGCTAGTCTTTTATAACTCTGATTTTAAAATGAAGATTATGATTTCCATTAACCTTTCCATTCCTTTAGGCTGGATGACTAGATTGAGAAGCTATAGAAATTGAAATGACTAATGAAATTTTTAAAATCCCCATCTACCAGGAGAGCTTACATTATGGGATGATAAAGACTCTTCATCTCAGGAAATCCAGAAAAGGGACTCTGTTCTTGATTTTTTTTTTTTTTGTTGAACATTTATTTTCCTTGAAAAAGTTAAATTGATTCACTTAGCCTCCTGAATGACCTTTCTAAAGGTATTTGCTTGTTGGCCATGTTAAGATTTTAGCTTTACACAACTGTTAGTGGGGAAACCAGGCCATGTGGAGAACCAATTAATTAGCAGCTCTGTTATTAGTCATGACTGGATTATAGAAATAATCTCCTCTTAAAAAAGTCTGTAGGAAACTGGGAAAGCAGATTTTAAAAGATGATGCTTTGTTTAGTTGAGAAGTACAGACAGCATTTTAATATAATCTTTAGTAGTAATTTTTCAGTTAAATGATTAGTTATATTAGTTTAATGTGAAGGAATCATTTGTGTAGCCCTTGGAAAAAAAATGAATAGACAAAAAACCTGAAGCCTCATTTAAAAAAAAAAAAAGTAATTTAAAATAATTCAAAGAAAAGTTAGCAGTGCCAACGAATTCAACCTCTTGAGTTTTGTAACAATTTTGGTATAACTGATGTGAGTTAAAGGTAGCAGTGTAACTGGCCTTGTCTGTGGGATTTAATCAGCAGTATATTGCATGCTTGTCGTCTTTTACTGATACGCTTCTGTCATGCATAAGTGTAACATGGTTATAGTGGAAAGTGAAATATTTACTGAAAAAAATGCAGATTTGAAAGGATGAGAAGTACCTATAAATTTATGATATTTTACTGTTTTAAAAAATAAAACCTGGTATTTAGCTGCCTTTTTACAACTATTTTTCTCCTTTTGAAATAACTTTTCCTTCAGATCCATACATTGTTCTATTCCTAATGGAAGTATAAAACTTAAAAACCTGAGATACAAAATATGGCATAATCATAGAATAATTTAAGTGAAAGGAACCTGTCTGTTATCCAGCCTCCTATTCATCTGCTGTGTCTGGTTCATCCCCCTAATCCATGCAAAGCCATCTTCCAAGTTAGGCCAGATTTCTCAGGACCTTTCCCAGCAAAGGCT
>VYZX01014691.1:138640-173337 GCA_013401335.1 Brachypteracias leptosomus
GGAATGTAGAGATCTCTGAATAAGACTCTCAGTTGAACATGTCACAGCATAGTGAAAGTGAAGGTACCTAACAGGATTCAAGCACACTCTGTAAAGATGCAAATCACCACTGTCACTTCTGAGGATTGTTCCTTTTCCTGAGACTTTATAGAGCTGTGTCTTGAAGATTTGTTAACTTCTGTTGAACATTTTATTGTACCTGAGACCTTTGAGTGGGTAGTTGCTTTTTGCAAAGCAGTCGTCCTTTTAGATATAGACCCACTTCTCCAGGTGACCTATGTGAATGAATGGTGCTTGGAGTCAGCGTGCTGCAGTGTGTCATTCAAAAGAGGAAAGAGAGCTGCTGACAGGAATAGAGTTTCTTTAAAGCACACAAATAATGTGGCTGGAGTTTTTATACAATTTTATTTTAATAATACTCAAGTAATGAAAGGAAATTGCTTAGTTCCGAGAGGAAGAGACAGTGGAGTATGCTCTGTCCTTTCATGCCACATGTATCACATATGCAGGGGCTGGGATAGGGAGGCTCTTGTTGGAGGCTGAGGGACTGTTCAGGTTAGAGTGGGTAGATTCACATCCATGATGTGAAAGCATTTTTAGGAAATACATCTCAAAACCCTTGAGTTACAAGAAGGTTTATTCTTTATTTATCCATGTTTATTGCTTTAGTTAAGTCCTGTTAATGAAGAGTCATTCAAAAGTCTCTAGTCCCAAATTGCAATTTTGAGGATTCCTTAATCATGATCTTTCAGCAAACTGTCAAAAAGCTTTTTAATAGGCAATATTCAAATATGTCTTGATATGTTCAATGTGTAGGACAAAATGAAAAGCACATTTCAACAATAACTTGTTCTTTTTTGTTTTGTTTTCTGAGTATCTTTAAAAAGCAGCTANTAATGGACTACTTCTTTGAAGAAAGAGAGAATCTGCGATTTGATTTGTAAGTTTACAGTCTTTGACTCTGACATTGTAGCCTTTGTAAACATACTGAGCTTTGTCCAGTATAAAATACACTTGAAAAGAGATGGTATCTATCGACATGCAATACTTTAATAAGCATAATTGATTTAGCATTGGTTCCTCAGAAATAAATGTATAATGTAATAATGACAGAGATTTAAGAAATTGGCAGGTGTTAACTAGTCAAAGTACAATCATACNAAAGGCACTTTGCAGAAAGCTCAGAGAGAGGAGAGATGAAGAGAAAGCTGAACTGAAGTGAAATAGGAGCTAGATAATGCAAAAATGATACAGTTCTAATGGAAGGATTATGTTCCCTAGTATTTAAAGCTATCTGAAATAAGCAATATAGGCAAGCTTTTGCTTGCTGTTGTCATGGTTTGAGCAAACAGNGCAGCATAGCAAACAAAACAGGTATGCACATACTATTCAGAAATAAAATATTGTAGAATTAGTACAGAGCCAAAATTTTCTTTACTAAAATAAATGCTGGTATGCATCTAAGTATTCCAAATTTTAAGATTTAAAAATGAAAGTAGTTGTTCTAGGACTGGATGGCTTTTGACATTATTCCAGATGTACTCATTTCATTCCACTGGTGGAATTCATTTGATTTTCACTTTATTCTTTGGAAAATAGAATTGAGAATCCAGACACCAGGTGAATTTGCATCTCATCTGTTAATATTTCATCTCATACTTATTATTTCAGCTTTTGTGATAATCAAACTTGCCTTGTTTTTTTAGTTCTCATCCTCTTTTATTAGCAATTCTTCCTAACCTTCTCCTATGAGAGAACGCTTGAATAGCCCTCATAGATAATTAAGGGAAAGCCATTCACTCAGTTTTGCAGCATCGTATGCATAGTGGCCACAGTTTTTCTTTGCACACCATTTTTAGTTGAAGAACCCTTTTCCTATTGCTTTTTTGTTTCCTTTGCAAGATGTACTTTAACTTCAGATTTGTCGATTCTTTTATAAGATTTCAGCTTTTGTGTGTATTTCTTTTATTTGTTCTTGAGAAAGATTTAGGAAAATAATCTGCTAAATTACTTACTGAACAAATATATCAAGAAAGATACAATGTAGTCTTCCTTCCTTTACTTTCTCATGCTAACGATTAAGGTCTCCTGATAGGCTTTGTGGAATTGCAACAAATCCTATTCAGGACTTGACTATAGTAGTGGTAAGATGTAATATTATCACTTTCTGATTTAAAGTTACTTTGAAAGTCTGCTTGGATGTAGAAACTGCATTCATTGCATTTCTGTCATGTAGACAGAAAAACAGATGAAGACAGACTTCATAATTTGCCTAAAATCTCCGTGCAAGTTTATGGTAAAGCCATTTGTAATCTTCTAGGCTTTAGCCTCAATGTGCCATTTACTTATCCAAGTAGTTGTTTCAAACTGGCTCTGTCAGTCTCTTGATTNCTTTCAGTCTTTTGTTTGTTTTTTTTTTTTTTTTTTTTTATTTTTTTTTTTTTTTTTGTCTTCCCGGCCCCCTGAGTTTCTGAAATGCAAATCAATCTGTACATTTAGCAGGGCATAAAGTAAATGGGACAGTGATCACACTAGAGACCATTTTTCTTGTAGCAGTGGAAGAGAAAGTTCATTGCCTGATACGTGTATGTTAGCAATGTTAATTAAGTTATGTGTAGTTTTGCTGAATTTGTTTTAAGTTACCAACAGGGTGTACTGAAATAAACTTGAATGGCAGCATTTCCTATATCTTGGAAACAGAAAAAAGAAAAATTAAACCCAAGTCTAATTTTTCTTTAGCTGTAAATGTCTTTTTATAACATGTCAGAATGCTTTCTAAATTAACAAGAAGTGTTGGAGGGATAAGCGAGGAAAAAAGTTTCATTGTGCTTAATACAGAGCTGGCAGCTAGCTGCTTCCATCTCGACTTCAGCTATTTTGAGGATTGAAAGGAAATACTCAATGCAAAGGTAGATTACAGGGTGCTTCTAGATGGCTAGGTACACATTCTTTCATCTTCACCATGGAAGCCTGGTGCAGACTTTATTTCTTTTATTTTAGAAGTCGATTTAATGTCATTAAATCTGCTGAGTGTAACTGTTGCCTGCTATTTAAAATAACTTGTAAGTAAGAGGTAGTCACTTGGTGAAATAAAGGATTCTCCTCCAAGTGTAGGTAAAGTATTGCTGAAATAGACACAGCTGGGGCTGTGCAGGAATCTTGATTTGGTTTCCTCTTACTCCTTGTAGGATGTGTGTATGTTATGGGAATGAGGCAGTGCAATAGAAGGGAAGAGCGAAAGAAACTGACTAAGAAAGAGAAAGCTAAGCTCAGTGTAGACAAAGAAAGGAAAGTCTATAAAGAACTTCTGGATAAGTGCTATCTGAAAAGGACTTAGGCCTGGAAGGGAAAATAGAGTCTCCCTGTTCAATTCTTTGTGTACCAAGAGAAAATGACTCCTGCTTGTTTATTTACAAAAAGCTGTAAATATCAAACAATCTGTACTTATCAGAAAGACCTGACTGCTTTCTGTTGCTGTTCTGGACTACCTGGACACAAGTCTATTCTGAACTCAAAGCTGAGTAACTGTTTTGGGTTTTTTTATGCCTGCCTGCAAGTGACTGTACAGCCATAGTCTGTGGATTTACTTTAGAGCCTTATAACAATAATGGATGAGAAATGAAGTATTGTAGAACTCAGAGTTAAAAATGTGAGGCTCCTATAGCTACTCACGGATTAAAATTCCAATTTAGATCAGGAAAGAAGCATCTTTAGAAAGCTTCCTTTTTTAAAATTCCTCAGCAAAATTGTGTACTGCTCTTGGCCAAAGTGTTATTTTTCAACGAAAGAAACTCCTCACATGATTCATATTTTTTGCAACAGCAAAAGGGGTGAATATATCTGATTCTTGTTTTTCTGATAAAATGAGCTTGAGCCCCTCCTAAACTGTTCAGCCACCAATGTCTCAGGCCCCTTTCTATTTGTATTTGATGATTTGTTACTGATTTTGCCAGTGAAGTAGTTGTTTGGTTTTGTTGTGTAGCTGCTCCACAGGTCAAAGTACCAGTTTTGTTTTTCAGTTCAATTGCACAAGACAATATGTAATTACTTTTTTTTTTTAAAACTCACATTAGTGATTTTTATAATCATTCCTTTGTTTACAAATATGTTTGTGACACTTTGACCTGCACCATATCCAGCTACATTACAATGTTCCCACCCTCCTGGCTTGTGGTCTGGTCCATAACTCCTCCCAACAGCCAGTTGTGGTAGCACAGCTGAAGGGTTGGCGTGGAAACATGCAGGGGAGACTGGGGGGAGCATAGAGGACACTTTTTCAATTTGGTTGCTGGTGTTGAATTTGAACATAGGATTTGATAAAAATATTGTTGTGGATTATCTGATAAAGTTAGACTGAAAGTGTAGAGATTAGTAATCCCCTAAGAATTTCTTGTATTAATTTTTTTTTATCTATCTTGAATTCACAGCGTAATTTTATTTGAAACCTGATGTGATAGTGGAAGGGAAACAACGGCATTTTCTAGCTGGAGGAAGAACAATTTTATGATAAGTTGAAAAGAAAAGTCAAACTCTTGCTAAAAGCAATTTATTGTCAGTTATTTCTATTTAATTAGTCAAATGACTGCAAAAGTACCTAAGAAAGTAATTTACAAGTTTTTTTTTCTAAGATTAATTTTTAATTTTTGTTCTAGTTTTTGGCAGATTTCATTGTTCAAACAGGAATATCAGAATGATTTCTCATAGTAGCCTGCACTTTGTTGAAAACTATTTCATTTCAAATAAATATTGATCCATAATTGTATAATCCGTGATGATTAAATCTGCCTTGCTTACCGGTGAGACTTCCATTCACGTATCTGTTTGCGTAAATATCACACATTGAAATAAGTGAAAGAATTGTTTGGGTTTTGTTTCTTTACATTGTCCTCAGATCTATCATCTGGCAACTCCAATATAACTTTCCTTTTTTTCTTCTTTTTTAAGCTATGATGTTGACTCAAAGAGTCCTAACCTATCAAAACATGTAAGTTTTGTCCTTGTGTTTTTCTCACATTTCTTTCTTGTGCTGAAATGCTTACACTTTCCTAAATATGTTTTGTTTCTTTTGACTGTAAGTAATACTAGATGCATAAAGACGAATACAGTGATTGTGCTGTTGTTAATAACACACATAATGCTCACAAGTATAATTTTAATGGGACATTCCTCCTGTAAAGGACGTAATTCAGCACATGTGTATGTCTTTTCAAATATGTGATATGCTGCATTTTGTTGATACTTCTCTGGATCCAAAAAGCTATAAACATGTTTTGATTGTGTCCTGATTAGTATTAGTAGAAACCTTTTATGCTTATGTAATCTCGAAATGTAAGGGATTAAATGGTAACTTTAAACTTTAGAGATGCAAGAGTAGAATTCAGAGGATTCTGAGTGAATCTTTTTAAATAAATACAGGAATGCTTTGGTAAGAGAACATTCAAGAATCTGGAGCAAAGGAAAAGAGAATAAATGAAGGAATGTTGTGAGTGTGTGCTTCACAATGAAAAGATAAGACTTTTAGACATTGATCTCCAATTAGATCCTCCCTGTAAAGATTTAAAGCCCCTGGCAAACTCTTTTCCATCTCTGTCATTGTGGAAAGGTGGTCTGAATAACTGCAATGCTAACTAGGAGGAAAACAGAAGTCTTCCCTATACTGTCCTCAACAAGGATAAAGCTGCATCCTGGACTTCTGCCCAGGATTGGTTGCACTTCTGTAGTAACTAGTTTATCCGAATTATTTTCTTTTATCCTTGAAACTTTTCTTTGTACAAAACCCGCATAATTCAATTTTAAGAAAAAACATAAGACACAAGATAAGTTAGTTACTATGGAAGTGCAAACAAAGAGATATGCAAATATATTGCCTCGATTTCATTCCTTGATTACTGGAACAGGAATTAAACGTTTGAGTATCTTGCTGAGCCCATGGAGGAAAAAAAAAGGAGAAAACAAACCAATATTCTTTTGAAGACTCTTCGAGTAGATCTTGAAATACATATGTGCCTGTTATGTTCTAAGTAGTACAAGCTAAGCATACTCAGATGCATTAGGTCCTAGTTTTTAAACAGCACCAGTTTCCTGGAATCTTCAGTGGTGGAGGGAAACTTTATTCTTCAGACAATAGCATTAGTATCAAAAATATTTATTTCCTTCCATTGTCTTTAAGATGAAATCTGTACAAGTCAATGTAGGTTTGTTACCTGTGCTGAAGACATCCAAGATATGCCATATAATATTATGCACAGAATGAAGATGGCTCTGAGAACACTGTGAAAGATGGTAGCTAGAAATGTGTTTCTTAGCTACAGCAATTCATTTCCATCATTTCCCAAGTGCGCAATATTGTTCATTTTGCTGCCAGCTTCCTGCATGTCTTTCCTGTAGCTCTTAAGAATTTGGGCAATGAGTAGGGAGGAAGTGAGCAGAGCTTTGCTTGGCATTTCTGAAAAATCTAGTATTTGTATAGTTAGACTGCTCATGTGTTGTAGTCACCTCATGTGGACTAGGATCTTCTCTGTTCCTAAAAATAGCTGTTGATCCTTTCCTTTGGAAGTACTGGGCAGTATTGTGTAATAGTTGAACAGTTTGGGAGGTGAAAAAGAGTCAACTTGAAGAATTTCAATTTCAGTGGCTCGGTTTTGGGAAAATGAGAAGCAAATGAAGCAAGTTTTGTAATGGATATATGAAGTAACCAGACTAGACAGTGCTGCCATTGTAGCTGTCCGTGGTAACATTTATAAAACTGGCTACCTGAAATTAGATTTTTATGTTCATGGTAACTTCCTGATTTAAGAAAACAAAACAAAAACAAGAGAATAATGAACAATTGTCATTAACAACAGACTGTGGAATTAATAGGAATTAATCACAGAAACTCCACCACAAAAAAAAGAAAGACGAAAATTGCAAAATACATGGTTTCAGTGTAGAAAATGGTTTTATTTTAGAATATGTCATTCTTGATGCTTTTAAAAATGAATGCAGAGCTGAGTATTTTCAGTTTAATTTTAGCCATTTTAAAAGACTTTCTTTATGGAAACAGTGTCACAGTGTCAGATCAGTTAAAGGACATAGTTAAAAAATTCTTTTTTTGCAGGGCTATTTTCCTCTTCAGTGGGATTAGTGCTCAGATTCAAATCACTGTATGGACCCATAAGTATCACAGCTCAGTTGTGGGGATGAGTGGCCTGGGCTGAGAGAAGTGTCAGAAATACTTGTACAGATATTTGCTACTATACAGAGTATCATAAAGTTATGGTTTGCTATATAGGAACTATAGTGTCTTGATTCTCACTACTGTTTGTCAGTAAATCTCAGAAGCTACTGTTACCACTACTGCCAGTGATATTGAGAAGAGCAGAGCTAGCAAGTTCTTTTCACTTGCAAGATAAGGAGTTAGACTGCAGCATAATTTTTTTTTCAATATACAATTGAAACAGTTTGAAAATCCATTTGTATTTTTATACTACTTAAGCTACAGAGAGATATAATATGAAAATTAGCTGGGTTTTAGTGACATAGTTAAATTGTAAACCACGAAAATAAAGTCTGTCATTAAAGGAATGCTTGTGTGCAAAAAAATTGTCAACCCGGGATTCTCATACAGATCCTACACAGGCTTGAATTTCTGCCAACGTAATTAACTTCCAAGAAGGTCATAGAATCCCTTAATAAAAGAGAAATTTATTAAAATTCTCCAGTTAAGGTAAAGAAACAGTTGTTTCTAATGCTTTTAATTTTTTTCCATCTGAATATTTTTGTTGATTAAAAAGGCAGTGTAAAAAGAGTAAGTGAAGTGCATTAGAATGACTACTGTAAACGTCACACAGTGTTATGTAAAATACATAATAATAAGTATGTTTTATGATTCTTTATTGCACAATTGTTATTAAGATACGATGTTCAGCAGAATGTATTCTACAATAGTAAACAGCCCAGATAATGGGAAACCAAATTTGTTTCAATGTGAAATACGAATTCTGAGGGTTTCTGTTTCTGCTTTCAGGATTTTTTGGGACAGATGTTTTGTACACTGGGAGAAATAGTTGGATCACAGGGGAGCAGACTGGAAAAATCAATTGTGTAAGTATGTAATTCTTGAATGTTGGATAAATACATTCTGCTTCATGAGGTGAGAGTTGTGGGGATTTTTTACTTTGTGGCATCTTGATACATGGAATTGACAGGCTTGGCTTCTAAGAGAGAATAAGGAGTGAGGTACAATAGAAGTCTTTATAGATTGTCCAAATTAAAACTCTAATTATCACAATTAGCAAAGGAATTGACTCATCCAAAATTTTTGTCAATCTCATCACACCTTGCATTAGAAGTAGTTTGAGTATACTCAACTATGTTTTCCTTTTAGTTCACAAATTAGCACATCATAAATCTTTATTGCCTTTTGTTCAAACATCAAGGAAGAAAATTCTCACTGTTTCAAATCCAAACATTCCTACTTGTATTTCTGTTGTTCCTGATAATACAATTCCCAAACAATGAGGCAATCCAGAGTATCAAATATTTTCTCATTATCCTACTAAATGTTTTCAAAGGCTTTCTTACATTCAATATTTTTTTTTTCTCCCACTGAGAGGATTTTGGTGTTTGCAAACCTTTTTTTTTTTTTTAGAGACGTACTGATACTTAAAATATTATTTATTTGAACAATCTTAATTTTCTATTCCTAAATAATGTTTGAGTAATTGAAAATATTTTACAATTTTTTATCAAAATGTATGATACACATTTGCATATGACATTAAAAGCAAACATTTAAAGGTATAGCTGGACATTTCACATGATGGTAATATTTTGATTTGGAAGTTTTGTGGGTTTTAATTTTTTATTTTTTTTCTTTTAATAGTAATTGCACTGAGGTGAATGATGGTGAATTTGGTTAGTCTGCTGGAGTGTTCTTGTCGCATTTTACTGGGCTCATTATGAGTAATATATCAGGATTAATTAATTTACCTTTCCTCGTCACTGATTTCCTTATAAGGGAAGATCAAGTTTTCAAGCTTAGCAAGCCTTATATTATTCTGGGCCAAACTTTGGTGAAAATACCACACAGGGCACGTATTTTGACTTTGTATTCAAATAACAAGAATTTAAGATATGGATGAACTATAACAGTTTGCAAAATTCAGAATGTGCTTAAATATTATTTTAATGTAATTGCAAATATAAGACAAATCTTATATCCCGTATCTGTCAACTTCAAACTTAAACATTAGTTTAAGTAGTAGTTTTGAAGACCTATGAAAAATCTCAGAAGTCATTAATTTGTTATCAATATCCAAAATATACCAAAGGCAGCCTTTTTCTCTAGATTTCAGTAGCGATTTTTTCCTTGTTCATGTTGGTGTCATCAACAAAATATTTTTTTTTAAAAGCATTTCTCTAGTTTGTATCAAATAGTATGGTGATGTTCTGTGGAGGTGGCCCTAAACTTTTCATCTTGGTGAAAACAGTGGCCAGCTTCAAGGAGACCCACATATGATAGTTATAATTTTCTCTTTCAAGAATTTGAAATGTTAAGCTGTCATGCTAAAAACTCTTCTCGATACTTGAATCCAGCTAAATTCCTATTTTTTTACAATTCCAACACAAGTGTAAGGTTGGAAAAGCATCTGAAGTTTACTCTTTCCATGTAAAAAATTATTTTGGATTGTCTCTAGACCTCTTTCTGTATGAAATAACAGTTCAGAACAGACAAGCATTTAAATTGATAAAACAGAAGAGTATTTACATTGTTTTCCTTTAATTTAATCTAAGGGTCCTTTTGAAATAATGATTTTAAAGTTTTTCAGTAAAAGAAATATTTCTATTACAAAAACTATGGTAAATTTTCTTGAATTGTACTTTAAGTTTGAAAATATGTTAACAGGATTTAATCTACTCGCATTTCTGAGACTTAAAGCATACCTGAAAAAAATTCTTTTGAATCATAAATGTCAGGAGCTGGCTTGCACTGCTTTGTGGGGAGGCATTCCTGTATTATGCCCTTCCAGTCCATTAGCCTTGAATAAATTCTGTCCATAAATATTTTGCTTCCAATTATTTGGATTTTGTACAAAAGCAAATTTCAGCTATTCAGCAGGACTTGTTTATGAAACAGTTCATGCTGAAAAATCGAGTAACATGAAAACACTTGAAAATTCTTTGCAAAACATTTCCACTTAGTGTTTTATCAAAATAAGCCTTTGATTTAGTTTCCCTAATTTACAGCTAACTGCAGATGATTCAAATTGTAACAAATGTAAGCTGTTAGTTCTCTTGCTGAATTCCATAAGTGCTTGTGGTGGGTTGACCACAGCTGGATGCCAGGGTCCCACCAAAGCCACTCTATTGCTCCCCTCCTCGGCTGGGCAGGGGAAAGAAAAAATATAATGCCCATAGGTCAAGCTAAGGACAGGGAGAGATCACTCAGTGGTTACCATCATGGGCAAAACAGACTCAACTTAGGAAATGGATTTAATTTATTACCAGTCAAATCAGAGTAGGATAATGAGAAATAAAACTAAATTTTAAAACCACCTTCCCCTTACCCCTCCCTTCTTCTTGGGCTCAACTTCACTCCCGATTTCTCTACGTTCTCCCTGCCATCGGCACAGGGACACAGGGAATGAGGGTTGCATTCAAGATCATCACATTATTTCTGCTGCTCCTTCTTCCTCATGGTGATGATTCCTCACATTCTTCCCTGGCTCCAGTGTGGGGTCCCTCTCATGGGAGACAGTCCTCTACAGACTTCTCCAATGNTAATATCCTCATAGGTAAGCTTAGGAAGTGTGGGTTAGATGAGTGGACATTGGGACGGTTTGAGAACTGGCTGAATGGCATTGCTCAGAGGGTTGTGATCAACGGTGCAGAGTTTAGTTGGAGGCCNCATGAGCTCCTCTCTCTCTATGAGTTCACAGGTCCTGCCAGGAGCCTGCTCCAGCATGGACTTCACACAGGATCACAGTCTCCTTCCAGTGCATCCACCTGCTCTGGCATGGGGTCCTCCACGGATTGCAGGTGTACATCTTCTCCACCTCCGTGTGCTGCAGAGTTACAGCTTTCCTCACCATGGGCCATAGGGAAATTTCTGCTCTGGTGCCTGAAGCACCTCCTCCCAATCCTTCACTGACCTTGGTGTCTGCAGAGTCGTTTCTCTCACATATTCTCACTCCTCACCGTCTGCTTCTTCCCCTTCATAAAGGGCAAGGAGGACTCAAGGAAATTACAGGCCAATCAGCTTACCTCCATCTCTGGAAAGGTGATAGAACAGCACATTCTGGAGGTCATCTCTAAGTATGTGGAGGAAAAGAAGGGAGTGGTCAACATGGATTCACCAAAGGGAAATCATGCTTAACTAATCTGATGGCTTTCTAAGATGGTGTGACTATCTGGGTAGGTGAGGGGAGAGCAGCGGATGTTGTCTGTCTTGGCTTTAGCAAGGCTTTTGACACTGTCTCCCATAATATCCTCATAGGTAAGCTTAGGAAGTGTGGGTTAGATGAGTGGACATTGGGACGGTTTGAGAACTGGCTGAATGGCATTGCTCAGAGGGTTGTGATCAACGGTGCAGAGTTTAGTTGGAGGCCTGTAGGTAGTGGTGTTCCCCAGGGGTCAGGACTGGATCAAGTCTTGTTCAACTTATTCATCAATGACCTGGAAGAAGGATTGGAGTGTACCCTCAGCAAACTTGCTGATGATGCATAACTGGGAGGAGTGGCTAGCACACCAGAATGTCAGTGAGACCTGGACAGGCTGGAGAGTTGGGCAGAGAGCAACCTAGTGAAGTTCAACAAGCGCAAGTGTAGAGAGTTGTGTACCTGGGGAGGAAGAGTCCCATGCACCCATACCGTTTTGGGGTTGACCTGCTGGAAAGCAACTCTGCGGAGAAGGACCTGGGAGTCCTGGTGGACAAGTTAACCATGAACCAGCAGTGTGGAACAATATTGAATCTGAAATATTGTGTCCAGTTCTGGGCTCCTTAGTTCAGGAGAGACAGGGAACCACTGGAGAGAGTCCAAGGAAGGCTATGAAGGTGATTAAGGAACTGGAGCATCTCTCTTGTGAGGGCTGAGAGACCTGAGGCTGTTTATTCTGGAGAAGAGAAGACTGAGAAGGAATCTTACCAATGCTTATAAATATCTAAAGGGCAGATGTCAAGAGGACATTCTTATTTTATCCATTAAAGCATTGCATTGCACTTCAGGATTGTTTGCCTATAGATGTGTGCTTAATGTCTCCTAATATTCAAATAACGACAATTCAATTGACAATATTGCACATCTTCCATTCCTAAGGATATTTACTGCTTTGAATTTACCATTCTCTTTATGAAGTCAAGTCCAAATTCTTGTAGCTTGAATGTTCTTTATGATCTGTCACTTGAGATCAGAAAGTTTTTTCTCTTCACGGTATTTCTGAAGTTCATTTTCATTTTGCCTTTTCTGTGCTCTGCCAATGGATGTACAAAGAAGAGAATGCCCAGTCCTGTTTTGGTCCCAGTCAGCTACCCTAACGAAGTAGCACTTTTTGTACTTAAGCAGCTTGAGAAGCTTGAATTCCATTCTCTGATTGTCACTCAAGTAAGCTTTGACATTCTTGCAAAATGAAAATTAGAAAGACTTGAAGCAAAAACTTCAGATCTGTCTACTGTGGACATTTGCAAAAGCCTCATGAGATTCAAGACTCCATGGCTGCTGTGAGCTGGCCAACTCCAAGTCAGATGGTATATCATCACGGAAAGTTCACTTAGGAAGTCAGCCATGAAAAGATACTCTTGTCCTTCATCAAAATGAAGGTGGAACTTCTCAAGCCTAGAAGGTCACCATTGCAGTGGTCTGTCAGGCAGGCTGAAACATACCTTGCCACTAACCTTCATGGTGACTGCAAAAGTGAAGATATACACATGCATTTTTCTTCTTCACCTTCATAACAGGCATGACTTGCAGTTTCATTGGTCTTATGAGCAGCAGCAGATTATGCCTCTGAGGCATGAAACTAATAGTATTTGGTCTTGCAGGTATGAGAATGTCTCCTGAACCTCCCTCTCTGTTTCTGACGCTGTTGAAGGCTTTGAATTCAGTACAGACTGTTGTGGCTCGCTCCCAGTATGGTAGTGTGCTAGCCTGTTACTCTGTAAGGGTTTTTGTTCAAGAGTATATTTTAGTGTTGCACTTTATTTTACAGACTGGACAGGTACAGAGGAGAATATTTGCTCTGGATAATTTCTCTTGGAAAATAAATCTAGTCATATAAAGCAGGCGAAATGGAGAATCTGACATTTTAACAATAATGTTTACTCTCTTTATGTATCGGGTTACTAGATTCATTAAATGCCTTCTCAAGACAAGGTCCGTGTGTAAGATTTACTCAGACTGGCCTTGTATGCCCTAGTAGTATTAGCGTGAGGGGATGAGGTGCAGATGTATCTACTTCTAGAGAAGACACAGCTTTATTTTTCTCTCAAGAGAGCGTTACCCTCCTAGACATTATTCAGAATTAGATATTTGCATGCTCTGTCTTCCTAAAGAGAAGGTGCCAGCCACATTTATAACTACAAGCAATGCTTCTTTCAGGATCTACTAAGTGCATTCCTGTAGGGATTCCCTTTAATGAGGAGGCAGAGCCATTGCAAAGCTTAATGAGCATTCTATGCTAGTCATTCACATCTGAGTGCCATTGCCTGCTAATGAGGCTGTACTGGAGCCAGCTGGCCTATTTTGGGAAGTTCTTTCTCCTGTCATCTTGCTGTGAACATAAGTGATAGAAAAACATCTGAACCCTGGAGTTGGGGCTTCCTATATATTTCTCCTGTCCTCTTATCTGCAGTTGTGACTGCTAGAGGGCTAGGTTCTGTAAATTCAGGGATAAGACTGTATGACGTTGAATGATCTGAAAAGTGTTCCACCCTCTGTGTCACTGCAGTTTCAACTTGCTAAATTGGAGGCTCTATTTAACCTCTCAGGTTTGAATTCCCAAATAAATTGTCATATTTCACCCACCTTTCCTCTGACTAGAAAGGTCCTCCTTTCAGTCCCTGTTAAAGCCCAAGTGATCTTGAGAGTGTCCTTTCAAACTTCTGTAGGTTCTGTAGATGTGGTTTCTCGGTCATGGAATCGTTTGTTCTAAGGAGACTATAAGTACTCTTCAAGACTGTATCTTGTCTAGAGATGTGCAGGTTCTGTTGAGCACCTTTTATTTGAATGATTTTCTGTTTGGTTCCTCCAACAGTCAGATTATTTGCTCCCTCAAATACTGTCCAAAAAAAGGTGATCATTTTAGAACACCTGCAGGTTCTGTGCTCTCAAACCAGTAGGACCCACTGAAATGTAGATCTTCCTCACATCTTACCTTCCTTTATTCAGTTTGCACCCTATTCTCTCTTAAACTGGCATAGTTTCTCTGAGTGGCAGATGACTAGAGAGTTGCCTATGGTTATGCAATACAGATTGCCTCATTATTACCCCACAAACTCTGTGACCCTTTCCAGAGAAACTTACCCTGAGAAATTGGTTGCATGAACATAAATTGTGTATTGTCACTTCAGTGACAGGGTAGCTATACCAGCTATTTTTTAAAACTAAAGCAAATGGGCAGTGTCAATGCATTCTAAATTTAAGGAGAACTTGCATGCTCCTCTTTAAGGTAATATTGGTCAGTATTTACCTGTCAGTTGGAAGTATTGGTCTATAATGTTGAATCTACAATTAATGTATTTTTTCAGTGATAAGACCAACTTGAAATTATTTTGTTATTTTCTCACAAGACATTGCTACCAGTTAAAGGTCTTTCCATTCAACTGATCTGCGACCACTGAAGTTTTTGTCAAGGTGCTGACTTTACATTTAAGGATTTTTTTTCTTAATGGTTGGTAAAGGAATTTGTAAGAGAGCAAATTGTCTAGTGTCTGCAATAGTCTTGTACTTTTTTCATGCTTGTAGTCTCAAGACAAGCATGCAAAGTTCATACTTATTAGCATCACAAACTGCAGAGGTCATTTGGTAGAGTTTTTAGTTCCTGAATAATGAGAACTTCTTGTTCTGTAGAGGAATTCTGTGCTATCTCGATTAAGGGTTTCATGTCTTCTACAGCCATCGTGGTATTATTATCCTTCTTTTATAAGATGTACGACATATGTCCTTGAGAACCTTGGTGATATGTCAAGCTAAACCTTACCCGCAAGTGCTTTCAGATACAACTATACTATGTGTACCTTTCAACTATACTATGTGTACCTTTCGTGTCTACTCAACAATCAAGAATTCCTTTCTTTTCTGACATACCTACCCAAATATCATCAGGGGATTCCCTTTCCAGTTTACCCCTGCCTCAGAGTGATCATTCCAGACACATAGAGCTCTTGGATTAGGCATCCCTTGACCTTCATGTTCATAAGAGGAAATGAAGCATGTCTTCACATAAATGTTTTTGTGTGCAAATCTCAGTTTGAGGCAGACAGGCACTGACTGCCATGTGTTATAACTGCAGGTAGAGCGACACAGGGTTCTCCATGGCAACCATTTAGTGACCAGTTTGTCAGAAATGGGGCTTACTTATCAACAGTTTACTTCAGGCCTCCAGCTCCATAGGAGGTGATCAGAGTTTTATTTTTCACAATTTAGCATCTGACACAATAATCTTTTGAAAATAAGATAACTCTGTTTGACTTTTCATACTGAAGGAAATGTTTGATACTTTTTTGTCAAAGTATCGTCAGTGCTCAGACTATGTCTCAGATGTGTCCCTAAGGCACAGTTAACTGGGCTCAAATACTTCAGTAATTTTGGTTCAGCTAATGGTAATTCTGATACAGGTGCTTTTTATTTGAAATGGCATAACCTACAGTGTTGTGGTTCTGGGAACCTTTGGATTTTAGTTACACTTCTGACATTTCTATTTCTTTCTTCCCTGTCAAAGCCAGGGTCATGGTCATTTGTTCCTTGAAACATTTTACCATAAAAGGTCAATATCACCCTGATAACTAAGTCATTTTCTACTACTGCTGTTACTACCAAACTTCAGAAGGTTTTGACGCTTCAACAAGTACTGTTCAAAAGAAAAAAACATGGCTTTTTCTTCTGTTGAAAATCTGAGGTTTCCATTTCAATATCCCATTGCTACAGAGGCTAAATGGGTAATTTTCAGTCTTAAGCTGTTGAAGAGTGACAGATTTAAAACCATATGATTTGAAGATGCGAATAAAACTGTGAACCGTACTGTGAAACATTTGGAATGACTAGACTATTTTTTCTGTTATCTGAAGAAAATTCTGCCATTTGGTCTTATTGTACTTTGTAAGTCATAGCACGTTAAATGGAAGAGTGCCATAAGTTTTGTATATATTTAAATCATCATTTAAAATTTCACAGCAACAACTTGAATAGTTTCCCTATTCACTGTTTTTCGTGTAAGATTCAGACATACCACGTAGCACTGAGGAGGTGCAGGAGAGCAGTCATGTAACTCTCCGATTACTGGCCAATGACTGCAGTGGTACAGGAGCAGAATCCCCCAATGTATTCCTTACACACTTCAACATCAGCTTGAATTAACAAGTAGAGTTTCAGTGAGCTTGCATAAATTTTCATCAGTATTTACCCCCCTATTCATCATTTCCAAACTTTTATCTGCTTCTAAGAACTATTTTCCCACCAATTCTTTATTACACCAGAGTCTTGCTAAACTTGTTGAAAGTTGTAGTGTATTGTAAAAAAAATTCAGAAGGGTTAAAGAAACTAATAAGTGAAGTAAGAACAGTAAATGTTTGCATTAATGTTTTGTCATAACAGGAACAGGAGTGCCCTCTAGTTCTCTTAGAAAAATCAATTTGAAAATAGAATTTTATCTTAATGTCTTATTGGGAAGCAATTTTATTCAAATAATTAATTATTTTCAAGAAAGAGATAAAGAAATGAACCATAAATAAGATAAGCATAAGCAATAGCAATAGTTTTGAAAAAAAATCTAGAAGTAATTGCCAAGGTGTGCACTAATAGACATTACAATATTGCAGAACTTCTCATTTATAGCATAGCAAAAAATGGCATCTCAATATTTGTACTTCCTCCCCTAGCACTGAATACTGTCAGATTACATGTGGCTTTTCTGTTGCTATATTGTTCTTTATGCTAAAGATCTGGTTTGTGTGTTCTGATGTTGCAGCAGTGTATTTGTGATTGCTGTCTGGGCGAATTATAATTTATTTTGCAACTATTGTATTTGATATGATGGTGAAATTATTATGTGTCTTCATAACCATTTCAGAATAAATGTAAAATCAGGCTGATGTATATTTTTAAGTACATTTTAGGTATTTTGTGTAAGGAAAATTTGCAAAAGGATGCTTTTCACAAATCAGTAAGTTGTAGAGTCATCTCTAAATAAAATGGACGGGTGGAAAATAGAATTCTGATATCGTCATTTCATCCCATTTGAACTTTTTATACTATTTTCTTTAAAATTGAAACTGATTTGTTTATTGCTAGTTACAATAAATATGCAACTCATTTACCAGTTCTCTTAGGATAAACCAATGTTTTACATAGGATAAGTGTCAGAGAAGGGAAACTGTATAGCATGCCATCAGTTTTCTGTCTTGAAAGTTTACCTTGTGCTTATCTGTGTCAGTTGTAACTTTTGTAAGTGATATTAAAGAACAGAGGTGATGTAGCTGTATTTTATTGCAGAGGAATTCCTGGGAAGAAATGTGGAACAGTCATAGTAACAGCAGAGGAACTAGGTTGTTGCCGAGTAAGTGTGTGTTCATTGCTTTTTGAAAAATAAAATGAAAATGTTTTTGTGATTTACACTGCAGCAGATTGTCAAAGGTATAAAGTATAAATTTGCATTTTGTGATACATATAGGAAGTCAGGATACTTTTTTCTTGTCTGTTGCTCTTAGTTTTAGGCAAAAGAAGCAGAAAACAATATGAAGCATAAAGTTTTTGATTCTTCAATGAGTTTTAAATCTGGTCTTTGTTTCCCCAAGTAATTAATCAGATTTTAATCTCATTGTTGTCCAGTTTTTAACAAAGCTCCATTTGTTTCTACTATGGAATTATATTTCCATTATGGAATATTGACATTACATGAACATCCAAGTTAAATTTTGGATTTTTAACCTTATAATTAAAAGATTTTATGCTAATAGTGAGTTACATTATTTCAAAAATGTGAGCTTCTTGTTTATTGGAAAAAACTGGTAAGGTATTTCAAAGAGTCACTATAAAAGAAGAGTTTAAACTGTTTTCTTTAAAGAAAGTGAAAACTTCTGTGGCCTATTATTGGCAGATGCCTACTTATTTAGCAGAAAAGAATTTTAAAAGAATATCTGGGGAACAGGGGCAGTGGGGAATTTGGCTGCTTAGGTAGAGAGATATGGTGTGGTCATGACCTTCCCCAAGAATGTCACCTCTCCTCCCCCTCCTAGGATTCATGGAGGAGTGTATTGGACAGAAGAGGAGGCTTACTGGTTAGAAAGCACCTGGCAACTGGGGCAGCTCAGTTGCTTCCCAGAACTGAATGAGCTGGAAGCAGTTTGTAAATCATAGGGAAAGAGTCTGGAAGGAAGAATAAGGAAGGTGTATAGATATGGGGTGCTAAAGACAGGTTGGACTCTGAGGAGGGGAACAGTTTGTCGAGGCATATACTGAATGAGGCTGTAGGGTGTATCTTTGAAGAGTTTGCAATGGCCAGCTGGCAAATCTTAGAAGAGCAATAGTATCATGACATTTTATGAGAATCTAGAGTACAAGATTAGATACATAAACTTACAAAAATACCTTGAGGCTTGAAGAGATTTGCTTTGAGGGCTTAGTTTTTGCAATCTGATGGTATCAAAGAGGTAATGATTCACCTTTTGTATAACTTCTAACTTCTATACAACATCATAAGTGGTTAATTTTTTTTTCTATTTATGCAATAGTCGTGTTGGTCTTTTTCTAATATGTCCAATAGCTAATCTATGTAGGCCTTATTTTCTTAAGTTCATTAGATATTTGAAATAAGAAGCCCTTAATTTTGTACCTCATTTCCAGCTGAGTCAAGTTTGTATTATTTCTCTGCAGAAGTGATATAGTGGTATGTTTGAATAGCACACGGGCTCAAATCTTGTTTACCTTTTCCAGGCAACCTGCCAGTCCTGCAGAGTTATGTTAATGGGGCGCACCAACTCATTTAACTGCCATTTAGCAGCTAGTAGGAAATTCCCATGTTATTAGTACAAATAATGTGTTTCTCCTCTGTTTTACATCAGCTCGAACTTTTGTACATAGTACATGATCAAAATGTTTGCACTTTTATCAGTTGGCAAAACAGGTGCATCATTTAATTGCTTTTCTGCATAAATTGTTATTCTACATTTCTTAAGAAGTTAAACTCCTACCATAATAAAGAGAGTTTGCCATGACCCCAGGCATTTATTGATAACTTTGAAAGAAACTAAAGGCAGTTATTTCCTGATATTCTGGGTTTATTCTCCAAGACCAGCATTTGTATCTCAGTTACAACAAACTGTTTAAAAGTCATAAATATATCATTAAATCCTTAATTAGAACCGGACTTTTTTTCCTTTTAACAGAAGACAAATACTAGGTGCCTTTCAGGGCCTTCATGTTCTTCCAGATTTGCTCCACTCAAATTTTACATATACAATGAATAGTTCAAGATCACTGAAGGGAGCTTGCAAAGAATTTGAGACTGAGTCACTCTCTTGCACTCTCCTTTGTATTCTCTGTCGTGCTCCTTCATGTGCACACTCTCATACGGTCTCTTGCTCTGTCTCACCAGCTGTCACATACTTTATCTGTGATGTTTTCCTACCTAAGTTTATTCAGTATTTGGATTAATTCTTATCTGATCTTCTGAGATTTTTTGTTAAACTTTTATAGCTCATTCAGAATGACAGATTTTTAGAATCACTGAATTACTGAGGTTGGAATAGACCTTGGGAGATTGTCTAGTCCAACCTTCCTGCTCTTCACAGAGCAGGTTGCTCAGGGCTCTGTGCAGTCAGGCTTTGAGTATGTCCAGGCAGACTCCGCAGTCTGTCTGTTTCAGTGTCGCACCATGGTCACAGTAAAAAGGTTTTTTTTCTTGTATTTAAATGGAATTTCCTGTATTTCAATTTATACCTATTACCACTTGTTCTTCCACTGGATACCATTAATTAGAGTCTGTTTACTCCCTCTCATCAGGTATTTGTACAAATTTGTAAGATCCCCTTGAGCCTTCTCTTTTCCAGGCTAAATAATTCCAGCTCTCTCCTTTCTATAAGAGATGGTCCACTCCTTTAATCATTTCAGTGACCCTTTTGCTGGAATTGCCCCAGCATGTGCATGTCTTGTACTCGGGAGCCCAGCATGGAACGCAGTACTCCAGGAGTGGCCTCACCAGTGCTNTCGGGAGCCCAGAATGGAACGCAGTACTCCAGGAGTGGCCTCACCAGTGCTGACTCACTTCCTTCAACTTTCTGCCAACAGTCTTCCTAACGCAGCTCAGGAGGCTGTTGGCTGTCTTTGCTGCTAAGGTCAAATTGGTGTCCACCAGCTCTTTTCTGCAAAGTTGTTTTCCAGCAGTTTGGCCTGCAGCCTGTACTGGTGCGTGGGGTTACTCCCCTCAAAATGCAGTACTTGGCATTCCTCTCTGTTGAACTTCATGAGGTTTATGTTGGTTTGTTTTTACAGCCTGTACAGGTGCCTCTGAATGGCAACACAACCATCCAACCATCTGGTGTATGAGCTGCTACTTCTAGTATTGTATCATTTGCAAACTTGCTGAGGGTCTCCTGTGCCCAATCATCCAGGTCATTAATGAAGACGTTCAGTGTTACTGGCCCCATTTTTGGTACCTGGGGTACACCATGACCCTTTGAATTGCAGCAGTTCAGCCAGTTTTCAGTCTNCTGCTCTTCACAGAGCAGGTTGCTCAGGGCTCTGTGCAGTCAGGCTTTGAGTATGTCCAGGCAGACTCCGCAGTCTGTCTGTTTCAGTGTCACACCATGGTCACAGTAAAAAGGTTTTTTTTCTTGTATTTAAATGGAATTTCCTGTATTTCAATTTATACCTATTACCACTTGTTCTTCCACTGGATACCATTAATTAGAGTCTGTTTACTCCCTCTCATCAGGTATTTGTACAAATTTGTAAGATCCCCTTGAGCCTTCTCTTTTCCAGGCTAAATAATTCCAGCTCTCTCCTTTCTATAAGAGATGGTCCACTCCTTTAATCATTTCAGTGACCCTTTTGCTGGAATTGCCCCAGCATGTGCATGTCTTGTACTCGGGAGCCCAGAATGGAACGCAGTACTCCAGGAGTGGCCTCACCAGTGCTGACTCACTTCCTTCAACTTTCTGCCAACAGTCTTCCTAACGCAGCTCAGGAGGCTGTTGGCTGTCTTTGCTGCTAAGGTCAAATTGGTGTCCACCAGCTCTTTTCTGCAAAGTTGTTTTCCAGCAGTTTGGCCTGCAGCCTGTACTGGTGCGTGGGGTTATTCCCCTCAAAATGCAGTACTTGGCATTCCTCTCTGTTGAACTTCATGAGGTTTATGTTGGTTTGTTTTTACAGCCTGTACAGGTGCCTCTGAATGGCAACACAACCATCCAACCATCTGGTGTATGAGCTGCTACTTCTAGTATTGTATCATTTGCAAACTTGCTGAGGGTCTCCTGTGCCCAATCATCCAGGTCATTAATGAAGACGTTCAGTGTTACTGGCCCCATTTTTGGTACCTGGGGTACACCATGACCCTTTGAATTGCAGCAGTTCAGCCAGTTTTCAGTCTACCATATTGTCCAGTTATCCATTCTATAATTCATCAGTTTGGATGTTATGGGAGACAGTGTTTAAGAACATGCTAAGGTCAAGAGAAAACAACATCCACTAGTCTTCTCTCATGCTCTGAGCCACTCATTTAATGAGGGAAGGCTTCAGATTGATCAGGCATGAATTTCCGCAGTGTAAATCCACAGATGACTCTCATGCACCTTCTTGTCTTACATGTGTTTGGAAAAGTTTTCCAGGATTATTTATTCTATCATCTTCTCAGGGATTGAGTAAAGACTGGACTGGATCCTCTTCCTTGCCCTTTCTCAAAGATAGGAGTGACANCAGTGACCCTTTTGCTGGAATTGCCCCAGCATGTGCATGTCTTGTACTCGGGAGCCCAGAATGGAACGCAGTACTCCAGGAGTGGCCTCACCAGTTCTGACTCACTTCCTTCAACTTTCTGCCAACAGTCTTCCTAACGCAGCTCAGGAGGCTGTTGGCTGTCTTTGCTGCTAAGGTCAAATTGGTGTCCACCAGCTCTTTTCTGCAAAGTTGTTTTCCAGCAGTTTGGCCTGCAGCCTGTACTGGTGCGTGGGGTTATTCCCCTCAAAATGCAGTACTTGGCATTCCTCTCTGTTGAACTTCATGAGGTTTATGTTGGTTTGTTTTTACAGCCTGTACAGGTGCCTCTGAATGGCAACACAACCATCCAACCATCTGGTGTATGAGCTGCTACTTCTAGTATTGTATCATTTGCAAACTTGCTGAGGGTCTCCTGTGCCCAATCATCCAGGTCATTAATGAAGACGTTCAGTATTACTGGCCCCATTTTTGGTACCTGGGGTACACCATGACCCTTTGAATTGCAGCAGTTCAGCCAGTTTTCAGTCTACCATATTGTCCAGTTATCCATTCTATAATTCATCAGTTTGGATGTTATGGGAGACAGTGTTTAAGAACATGCTAAGGTCAAGAGAAAACAACATCCACTAGTCTTCTCTCATGCTCTGAGCCACTCATTTAATGAGGGAAGGCTTCAGATTGATCAGGCATGAATTTCCGCAGTGTAAATCCACACTGATGACTCTCATGCACCTTCTTGTCTTACATGTGTTTGGAAAAGTTTTCCAGAATTATTTATTCTATCATCTTCTCGGGGATTGAGTAAAGACTGGACTGGATCCTCTTCCTTGCCCTTTCTCAAAGATAGGAGTGACATTACTTTCTCCCAGCCCTCAAGAACTTCCTCTGAACATTATGACTTTCCAAAGATAATCAAAAGTGGCCTCACAGTGATATTGACCAACTCCATCAGCACTCACAGACACATCCTATCAGGTCCCATAGACTTCTGTATGTCTAGTCTGTTTAAATGTTCCCTTACCTGGTCCTCCTCTACCAAGGGCAAGTCATCCTTGTTCCAGACTTTCTCAGGTCTGAGTCTTAGGTGCCCAAGATTCTTGAAGGGAAATCTTACCAGTAAAGGCCAAGGCATAGAAGGCTATGAGAATCATGGACTTTGTCACCTGGTCAGTGGTGAGACCACATTTTCCCTAGTCTTCCTCTTGCTGCTGTTACACCTATAGACCTGTTTAGGGAACACAGTCTTCCAGCAGGTCCTGCCCCAGTTAGCTGGTGAGTCTGCAGGTTTATCTTTGTGTTTATAATCCTTCTCACATTCTTAACTCAGACCAAAGAGGTGACCACGTGTGACTATCAGTTTACCTCTCCACAGCACAGAAGCCTTTCTCCTTATTTGCCATCAGAATGGGTGTATTTAGTATCTTCTAGGCTCATTTTCTGGAAGCTTCTAGGCACTTAATAGCAAGCTGCTAAGCCATTTGCTTTACAGACAGCAGTAGCAGAAAACTTCAGGTTTAAGTCACTGAAGGAATGAGGCTTGTCTTACTAGAGTTTTTAAAACTAACTCTAATATGTGATTTTTGCCTGTACATCTACATCTCTCAGAATGCAGTGCTGGATGTCAGAAAATGCTGAAAAATCCTGAGGCATTTAGCATAGAAATTTACTCTTTCTCTGTATCCTCATACAAAGGAATTCTTGGTTTCAACAGATTAAACTGCACTATAAGGACATTACAGAGATGTCAGTGTGTAGAGGGTGTCTAGAAGGCAGATAACCTCATTTATTTTGTCTTCTATTTGTATGGTTATTAGTCAGTTATTTTTTAATTTTAGTGTAATAAACTTCATGCTGTATGTGATTTCTCTGTATTATCCATTTCAGGATTCAGTTTTAATGCAATTTTGTGCGAACAAACTAGACAAGAAGGACTTCTTTGGGAAATCGGATCCTTTCCTTGTGTTTCATCGAAGCAATGAAGATGGCAGGTAGATGCATGTTAAGTATTTTTGCTGCTTAAACAGTAGGCAGCATATTTACTTGTAGATGGTAATATAGAGGATTTTTTAAGTATTTGTCAGATTAAGATTTGTTTCTTTTATGATGTTTGTTGGATTTAATGATATGTTATGCAGTATAGTAAGTATATCATGTTATGCATAAATATATGCAATAAAACTACTGTAACAGATCAAATATTGCAACACAGGGTTTTAAATGTTAAATGTGTGATAAATATAGAGCACTATGAAAATTAATTGTAATTAAAATAGTTACTTTTGCTAAGATATAGTATGCCTTAAATAGAATTCTCAAAGAAAATTGTAGCTGCAGAATGTGCAGAATGCTTAGAAACTGTTTCAGATAAAAACATTTTATACTGTGAATTTGGACGTATCTTTTTGATAGTTCTTTGAAATAGAATTCAGAAATACCTTAAATAGAAAATATTTTTTACAAGTGGATGACTGCTATATTCATGTTTCAGTTTGTTAAAGTAGGTTAATCTCTCATGTTCTGCTGCTAAGGCTTAACATGATAACTTCTGGTCACCATACTGCTTAGGTGGGGGTCTACTGGCAGGTTGAAGTTTTCTTGGAAATTGATAGTCCTCCTATATAACATTATACCAAATCAAAGGCTAGACATGTATGATATTACTTGTTTCAGTAGCTTAACTGTAAGAGTTAAAATAAATCTATGTAAGGGTATATGTCTGTCTGTTCCTCTTGGAGACAGATTATAGGAACAGGTTCCTGAATAAATCATAGGATCATAGAATTGTTAAGGTTGGAAAAGACCTCTGNGCTGGACACACTATTTTTGATTGAGGCTAGGATGCCATTAGCCTTTTTGGCCACCTGGGCACACTGCTGGTTCATATTCAACAGACTGTCTGCCAGCACCCCCAGATCCTTTTCTGCCAGGCAGCTCTCCAGTCACTCTTCCTCAAACCTGTAGCGTTGCATGGGGTTGTTGTGACCCCATGTTGTGATTATAAGCGCTGAATATCTTAAATTGCAAGACTGGAGAAATTATGACTCCTTTGTGAGTGGCGTGAAGGTCATTAGTGGGAAATCTGTGGGCATTACTGTGAACGCTGGTATATGCAATTTCTCTTGGCCTTGAACGCCATACTTTTCCACTTCCTTCCAAGAAGTGAGTGTTGAGCCACTGATTCATTATTGGTCTCCTGAATCCAACAGGAGGTTAGGGTGGTGCTTCTACACCTGTGGGCAGAAGGATGCTCCCTTTTCTGTCTCTTACCTTCAGGCATGCCTTCTGAATCATAGCCAAGATAAAAATATAGGCTTTTGTAACATAAGGAAGATATTTCCTCAAAGGACAAATTTAGTTACATCTGTATGTAGAATTTCGCCAGTGACCTTGTCTCCTATTCTCTTTCGAACAGTTCAGCCCCCAAGATGAGGATTCAAAAGACATATTTTAATTTGGCATCATTTAGAGAAAGCAAAATGCATTAGAAAAATTCATTGTATTTCACCTGAGAGGAGGTGATCATGGGGTCTCACAGAGCCTTATGTGTTTTACCTGGGACAGCTCTGGTTAAAAAATGATAAACATAAAATGGGGAACAAGAATCAGAAAGCCATGAGTCCCTTGGATCCGTTTAATTGCTAAGCAAGAGTCAAATCCTCACCAGGCTGCTTTCTTTCTGGACCTATGACTGATTCCTGTTTGTACAAGGCCTGTTTAAACATGTGGGATGGAGACTGCTCTTGCCTGAAATAACTCACTGAATGGTTGTAGTTCTTGTTGAAGTTTTGGGTAAAGACATTTTAGATTTAGATTTGTTTAACACCTTAGCCTGTATTTTTTCTCAAACATGTCTGTCCTCTTCAATAGTCCCTTCTCTCTGATTTCACTGTGTTTATTTTTTTTCTTTTAAATTTTATATGAACATCGTATGAGTGAATATAGATTGCAGCTCTTTTAATTCCATGTTTGATGACACAAAAGAAAAAGTAAAGAGTAAATAAATACGAATTTATCTTTTTTTTTTTTTTTTTTATTACAGTTTTACAATCTGCCACAAAACAGAAGTTGTAAAAAATACATTAAATCCAGTGTGGCAGGCATTCAAGATTTCTGTCAGAGCACTGTGTAATGGAGACTATGACCGGTAAGCTATAGGTTAAACTTTCCTAGCATGTACAATTTTTACAGTTTTGTTTAAAAAAATGTTTAACTCTCTGTTGATGACTTCTTGTTCTGTTGTCACAAAAAAAATGTTTCCATCAGCAGAGGCCATATTTTTTATTGGAACAGATTACTGCATGTAGGGAAATTAAGTAAGACTTCACTCAAATTGATGATTTTTCTTTCAGTGTGTCTTTGAAAGAGTCTTTAATTTAGAATCTAAGTAGTTATTTTTCTACCTCAATTTTTATTTTCAGCTTCCATATACATGATTACCATCCATTCATATACATTTTATGTTACTGTAGTACGTGATTTTGCCATGTCATAACTCTACTGCATTACTTTATCAAGCTAATTATTCAGGGAAATGTGTACGCTAAAATTATTATAATTGGTTACCATGAGAGCCTAGTCTTCTGGGAAGGCCTTCCTTGAACTTGTAATTTACTAGCTAATGCCAGGGGATAAACAACTCTGGAATCAACTAGCTGAATCTCAGTAGTCAATATGAAGGAGCCAGAGAGCAAGAAGGGCTTATATTCACTAAGTTAAACAGAATGCTTTCACAGTAATAAACTTAAGGCTCTGTCTTTATAAACTCCTTATTAAAATGTCAAAAGCCAATTGACGTGACTTTTTTTTTTGCTTAGGAAAGTGGTATTTTTTATTATTTGGGGGGGAATGGCAATTTTTAGTCTTTCCTACCAGATCTTAGCTGTTTTATTTGATCTTTGATTCTCTTCCAACACTTGATGTTCCTTCAAACTGAAGGAGAAAGTTTCTCCTATGTTGCTAACACTGTCCTTGTGAAGTACTTGCTACAGTCATTGTCAGCCATTGGTTACTCTTTCAATTAGATGTAATAAAAATGCAGCAATTTCATAATACATTCTAATCAAATAGAATTTTTAACTTGTATATGAGTTCATGTGCATAATGCATAAACAAAATAGTGCTTATGAAGCTACTCTCTGGATGCTGCACTATTTATCATATTAAAGAAAGCAGGTTTTCATAATAATTAAAAAAGATATTGTGGTAGAAGCATGTTGAAATAACTCCAGTGTTCCAAAAGAGAATTTAAAAGTATAATAGCATGCTTCAAATTATTATATAACTACTGTTTTCTCATGTTGATTCTACTTTGAATAGTTTCAACATAATGTGCTCAGTGAATGCCTTATGAATAAAAGACTCCATGGAACTTCATAATGCTGCCTATAACAATCATTTCAAATTAAAAAATACTCATTATTTTCCAGTTTAATTCAAATTAGTATCTGCTGATAGTTCAGAAAGAAACCTCCAAGATTTGGAAGTCTTTTGTTTGAAACCTTCTTTCTAAAGGTAAAGACTAGATTACTAAGATCATCATGGTAATACATAAAAATACAAACCCCAGAAGTCTCTTTCAGATAATGATAGTTTCACAGGTAAAATTTTGGTGCTCTGCATTCTGTAATAGATGTGAAAGGTGAAAATAATATTAGTAAGAATATGTCACAGTAAACATTCATTCTGGTTTTGCGAAAAGTAAATCTTCAGTTAGGGTGTGCTTCTGAGTGAGCTTTGTCCACTTTTTTGTTGTGAAAAGGCCAGGATTTGCTTAATTTTTCTCAAATTATATAATCATACAAATGTTTTCAGCCATCACGGGGATGGGATTTCAGTACTACAGTCGTACTTAGTGTCTCTAATATTTTTGTTTTCTTCTTTCTTTCTCGTGATATGAGCTCTTGAGTAGCAATTACATGCAGTTGTTTTCTGCATGACAGAGATATCCTAAACCCCAACATTGTCTAACCTTGGTTTTTTTAAAGCAAAGATTTATCTTGATGATATTAAGAAGATGTTTTGGCTGTTTGACCACAGATTTGTAAGAATTCAGAACTTAAGTTCCACTAAACCTTGTGTAAATCTTAACTTACTGATGTGTCCTGTCTACCTTAATAGTAACAGGTTTTGAAACCCAGAAGTAAAATAATTATTCTCTTGGGAAAAAACTGTGTGATACTGCTTTTTTAATAAATTAAATTCCTTTCAAGGGTCAAATACTTGATGGGATAAAGTAGATTTGGAGCTGTTCTTGACTTTTTTCCACCAAGCAACTTTCACTCTGATCAGTTTTCTTTCTAAGGTAACTTAACCCCAAACTGGAATTCCACAAAAGGAATAAAATTTAGCAAATGGTATGATTAGAACCATTCACTATGAGTTGAAAAGAGAAACGTTCAAGTAAAGCAACCCATCTTTGCCTGTTTTGGATTATCATAGCAAATGTGAAAAGCATCTAGACATCTAGCTGCACATAATACCAGCTATTCATGAACCTTATCCCCCAAAAGTCCTTTCCTAGTAAAGAAAATTATTCGATATGTATTCAACTGTATCTCGTAAGAAGAATGAGAAACAGCTTTTGTGGAAGCAAATTTTAAAGTAATTGCTTAGATACCTGTCCCCTTTATTAATACAAGAAACCTGATGACTTCACTTCATTTGAAACTGTTCTAAAAAATAAAAGTAAGCAAGTCAATGCTTACAACATAGGAAGTCTGGAGGTGTTATTTTTCTATCCCATGTTCAGTGCTTTTTAGTCTGGATAGGATTAATTATTACTAATTATTGAATTTACTTGTATATACTTTTTTTTTTCTGTAGTAAAAGGAGATAAATAAAACTATAGAGTATCTCCATCCTGATAGATCTTTTCTGTTTCATTAATGATGTTGATGATAATATGCTCTATAATATTTTCATTTTAAGAGATCCACTCTTCAAGTAGGATGTGAAATAAGATTCATCCTTTACATGGGAAACTTTTTTCTACATTTTGTCTGTTTCCCAGTCATTCCTGAAGCAGGAATAGTTAGAACTGTCCTCAGAGGTTCACTTTGTTCATAAGGAAGCAGTTCATCTCCACATTCATCTTCCATTTGCAGGTTTTACGTGTGTATAGAGTCATAGAATGGTTTTGATTTGAAAGGACCTTTAAATATCTTCTAGTTCAACTTCCTTGCCATGAGCCATAACCTCTTCCCGTAGGCCAGGTTGCTCAAAGCCCCATCTAACTTGACCTTGAACACTTCGAGGGATAGGACATCCACAGCTTCTCTGGGCAACCTGTTCCAGTGTCTCAACATCCTCATTGTAAAAAATGTCTTCCTCATGTCTAGTCTAAATCTACGCTCCTTCAGTTTAAAATGAATTCCCCTTGTCCCATCACCACAGCCCCTACTAAAACATCTGTCTCTCTTTCTTATAAGGCTCCTTTATATATTGAAAAGCCACAATAATGTCTCCTCAGAGCATACTCCCAGCTGAACAACCCCAACTCTCACAACCTTTCTTCATAGGAGAAGTATAATCTCATAAATGTGAAGTAATGCATAGGAGGTACATGAGCTTGCTTATTGGATCATACTTTTAGTTAAACTATTTTGGTAACCTGTCTCAGGATCCTGATTCACACAGCCAGTTGCAGATTCGTCAGAGGGATGCTCAAGAAACTGTATGAAGCCATTGTATGCTTAACATGTTTCATGAGGTGCTTTAAATGAAAATTTGCCAGTTATTACTGTGTACTGTGAAAAATATTTTAGATCTATGTATTATTTTGTGTGTGTAATCTACTAGTTTGGCTTTCAATTCTGATTTAAATGAAAGAAATTCTAATTAGTTCTCCTATTGAAAAGGTGTTTACACTGAATACTTGTGTATTGGCAGACTTTAACATTTTATTACCCAGCTTGCCCACCAGCTCCTGACTCACTAGGAGGAGGGTGAGTATTCCCACAGTGTTCAGGGCAATCTGACAGTTTGGGAAAAGCTGGTACCCAAAGTCTGCCTCTGTCGTGTTCCCCCTCATAGACCACAACCTGCTTGTCCCATTTCGTTCTAGGAAACCAGCGTCATGGTTATGTTGTATAATCTGATATTTATCTAGTGTAGTCTGATGAAGGAAAGGCTATCCTATCAGCTTTATAGGAATTTTTAAAAATTATGCTGCACTTCTCTATCCTCCTTGGTCAGTTAGCCATTCAGCCTCCTCCTCTATTGTGAGCTAGGAAAGAGTTTAAGAGGGGAAAAGTGCAGTCAGACTACAAATTCTTTCATCTGCAGCTGCAGACAGGGCCTTCACAAAATCTTGGTTGAATCTCACAGAGTGCTCATTTTTCACCACTGCATAACGTTTAGAAGAGATTAATACTGTCTACCAGATTGAAGTTTTATTGTGTTCTGGAGCGTTTTTCATTTAAGAACCCAAATGTTTGCCCTGGAATTCCTTTCTGTTTTAAATGTGCTTTACTTTGCAATGTGAACATTGCTGTTAATCTATACTTTGCTGATTAATAATTTTGTTTCATTAAGGCCCTCTTAAGTTCTTCACACTTCTTCTCAAATATGCATATATTACTTTTTTCTGTAAGATTTTATTACCCTACAGTACATATCCCTTACCCAGATAATAGCATATTCCAAAGAAACCTTCACATTAAGTTCCAGTTCATTCATGTTCTTAAAAACTTTGGTAATACTTTGAAGTTTAAAGAATCATTTACAAAAAACAAACAAACAAAAAAAACCCAAAGAAAATTCAGAGCATCAGCAAACAAAATTATGTTGGTTACACTTCCAATGTGTTTTATTGTTTCCTTAGCTTCTGCTGTATTGTAGGATTAATTTATGAAGATATGTTGCGTAACCTGAGTGACTTGCTATTTTCTGCTTCATGAGAAATGACTGGAAAATTCTGCCTTCTGAATTTAGAATAATTGATGTACACATATGCTATTAAAATACAGGTATTAAAGGCAATCCTGGTACACTTTAGTATATATTTTAATAGGATTGTTTTTAAAAATTTTTTTCAGGACAATTAAAGTAGAAGTGTACGACTGGGATAGAGATGGAAGGTAAGACATTAGTTCTATTGTAAAACTTTAGGGTTATCCTTGCATATTTATACATGTTTTAAGAAATGTATAAACATATAGTGTCCAGAACAGGACTGGAGAATGGTGTTTATCAACATACAGACATACAGGTACTCAAAAAAAAGTTCTGCTGTCCTACAGTTGTATTTTGCAAAGGTGTAAATGCCAAGGTATTAGCCTATTTCAAACACAATGTGTGTATATTCATACGTGGAGCAAGCAAGATGAAATGTTTTCTGATCTGTAAAATCAGTTTTGTGAATCTCATTCTGTTATCAGTTAATGCACCTGTATGGAGAAGCATCATTCTTTTTGTAATCTACTTTATTTTGCTTTAAATATTGCTTCATAAACCATTGCTTTTCAAGTATGATAAAATATATAAGCCTGCAATTGCTACTTCATGGTTGCCTGGATATGGTAATGTAGAAGCTACCTACTATTAATTATCATAATTTCAGATTGGGTTTGAATGTTCATTTCCATACCAGTCTCCATCAAGACATTGTTGTAAACTTCAGAGTTGGAAGACCTGGGTTTTAAATAACTTCATTGCTTGAAAGAGGATAGTGGAATATACATGGAATTTCTGTTGCTCAATTCAATAGGGGCAATTATTCAAGCTTGCTGTCTGTACTGAGTACCTTTTTAACGAAGACATTAGCCTTTCAAATTGCCTTTATTTTGACAAACAAGGTAAAATTCAATTTTATCAGACTGGATTGATACCTCTTGTTATTTAAAAAATGTATGAGCTTGTATCTTAATACTTTGCTTAGAAATTGTTCTCAAAAACCATGGTACTAGAACTTACATGTAATAAAAGAATATGTTGATTTCTATTTATCTTTAGATTGGTCTGTCTTATTTCCTATTTATCTTTATATTTCTGCATAAATACATATGCACTTACATTTGGGTTTTTAAGACTATGTTATTTATTATACAGTGATGTTTTTAATATTGCTAAGGCAATTTGCTGCTAGTATTATAGCTAATCATACTGTGCTATGATACAGTGCTTCTGTGGTGCAACAGATCTTGTAACCATAATAGTCAAATTTATCCTGTGCTGCTGTTGATTTCCTTGCTGACAAGATCCAAAACTAGTTTCAGCTTTCTCAGCTTTTACTTTTTGTCTTTTGGTTCTATTATGAAGCCTTTTGATTTATGAGGAATCTTATCACATGTCTACCCTCTGTAAATACCCGCTAGTGAAAATTAATCCGTCTTGATTTAGATGTTCACTGGGTAGACAAAATAACATATTCTGGCAATTAAAATACCAGGATTTAAATTAACAAAGCTATATTAGCAAAAAATCGCTGCATTCTGTAATTATTAATTTCTATTAACATCCTCTGTTCATCACTTAGTTTTGCCAAATCCTTAAAAAGGATTTTTACAATTTTGTATATAAACTACAATATTTCAAAAAAATCTAACAGTGAACAATTAAATCATATTGCCAAGTTAATGAAAAATAAAGATTATATTTTATTGAGGTATCAAACCCCATATGCTGTCTCATTTTGTCCAAAATCAGAAACTGACATATGATGAAAAAGAAAACATAGAAATTTGACAAATTAAGTTGTGTAGATGCAATTCTGAGTTATAATCTTCAACATACTGTAGAATTCAGGTATTCACTAGCCTCTACACTCCCCCAAACAGTTTGAAAGTTTTTCTGCTTTTGCTCACATTCTGCTCTAAATACCTATAAAATTAATATCTAAAAAACAAAAACTGAAGGATACATTTATTCCAATTGTGTGGGGGTTTTTGCCTTTTGCTATCTACTGGTTTTGAATTTAAAAGCAGGTAGAGCACTGACATCTCAGATGTTAAATTCTTCAGAAAGATGAGGCAGTACTCATCTCATGTAACTTCAGACAATGGAAAAATCAGACAATTGGATGGAACCGATCATTTAAGCTCCTGCAGTAGCTTATAGGGGCAAAATGATTTGAATCCATTCTAACTGGAAAAAAAATGTCATTGTGACTTACTAGTGGTCATAGCAAGAACCTAAATGACTAACTTTGACATTGCCAAAGGTATCTGAAGTGAATCCTGTTCAAGAATTGATCTGTTTATTTTTTGTACAATGCTGCTGTTACTCAGTTTATATTAATTTCCAGTTTTTATGGACTCTGTTTATAAGCAGTTGTTACACTAGCTGATCACCTCGCTATGCTGAATCTGGTTCAGAGATGTGCAGAAGGGGCCTTTGAAAGGTCATCAGAGAACCTGCTACATAGCAAAGCAAGTTATACTGAATATTGCAGGTTGTTCTGCAATCAGTAAGACAACATTACTGTGCATATACTTGATTTCTGAGTCTTGTCTTGACTTGACTCTGATTTGCTTAAGGCTTGACTTAGAGGGTTTTTTCCTTTTTCCCTTATCTGTGCTTTGAAAAAACTGTGCCACGGTGTTTTGGGTTGAGCTTCTTACTGCCATGTTCATGAATTACATTGTTAAGAGCTGAGTATACTCAGCTCTCATTTATTTTCAAACATCACTTAAAATTTCTTGACTCAGAGTAATACAGGATCTTTGTAACATTAACACAATGAATTATTAAGCATTTCTTTGTCTCAAACCATTTTTTGCACAGAAATTGTCAAGATGCAAACCACTTGTTCTAATTGATAACTTTTCTTGCTTCTAAGACCTGTGACAAACCCCAAAGTATTTTATGCTATAAGTAGTCAAATAAGTTGGGTTTGTTACTTTGAACAAACCCAATTGTGTGAAACAAAGTGACTTTTTTGTTGTTGTGTGTCCTTATCAGCAAAATACTTGCAGACAGGTCTTACAGAAGGAAAAAACAAGATGATGTGCAACTTCTCATCAGCAATATTCCAATGTTTTTATTTCTCTCTCAAGGCTTTTTCACTAATTTCGGAGAAATTGTTACTTAGCATACATGATGCAAAAGCCATTTCGCAGTCTTGATGTTTATGACAGAATCAAAGAATGTCAGGGATTGGAAGGGACCTCAAAAGATCATCTAGTCCAATCCCCCTGCCGGAGCAGGAACACCTAGATGAGGTTACACAGGAACGCGTCCAGGCGGGTTTTGAATATCTCCAGAGAAGGAGACTCCACAACCTCCCTGGGCAGCCTGTTCCAGTGTCCTGTTACCCTCACTGAGAAGAAGTTTCTTCTCATATTTAAGTGGAACCTCCTCTGTTCCAGTTTGTACCCGTTACCCCTTGTCTTATCATTGTTTGTCACTGAGAAGAGCCTGGCTCCATCTTCATGACACTCTCCCTTTATATATTTATAAACATTAATGAGGTCTCCCCTCAGTCTCCTCTTCTGCAAGCTAAAGAGACCCAGTTCCCTCAGCCTTTCCTCATAAGGGAGATGCTCCACTCCCTTAATCATCTTTGTAGCCCTACGCTGGACTCTCTCCAGCAGTTCCCTGTCCTTCTTGAACTGAGGGGCCCAGAACTGGACA
>VYZX01014691.1:174223-191876 GCA_013401335.1 Brachypteracias leptosomus
CCTCCACCATTTGCATGAGGAAGTTATCATCAATGCACTGGAGGAACCTCCTGGACTGTGACTGGCTGGCTGAGTGGTCCTTCCAGCAAACATCAGGGAAGTTAAAATCTCCCACAACAACCAGGGCCTGTGACTGTGAGGCTGCTCTCAGCTGCCTGTAGAAGGCCTCATCAACTTCCTCACCCTGATCACTTTTCTAGAAGAACTAGGTTTTTTCTGGAATTTTAAATCTGTAAATATTAGCATGCTAGCCTGGGACCACCAAAGCATGCATCTGAGAATAAACATTGCCGGAGAGATGGTAAAGCTCAGATTCTAGGCTCTCTCAATTGATTTCTTGTCCTCCAACTTCATCCTCTTTTTCCAACTAGATAGTTGATTTTTAAGTTATTACACATTTCCTGTTACTTGTTGACATATTTCTGGTGATGATTGTCCTTT
The DNA here is from genome assembly GCA_013401335.1 of Brachypteracias leptosomus. Lineage (NCBI taxonomy): Eukaryota > Metazoa > Chordata > Aves > Coraciiformes > Brachypteraciidae > Brachypteracias > Brachypteracias leptosomus. The sequence continues at coordinate 174,665 of VYZX01014691.1, forward strand.
CCTTTTGGTTTTTCTTTTTTTTTCCTTTAGATCATTTAAAAAAATCAGAGTTAATACCATTCTGAAAGTGATTTTTGTCACTTCAAAGCATAGTGTCAAAAGTGGAAGATTTAAGGAGATGCAGTTCAAGTGATTATTTTATGTGCTAAAAGTCTCTGATTCATTGTGCTGATATGCCACTCATGGAAAAAAGTCTTTAAGTCTAGGAATATTTGATGTTAAGAAGGCAAAGAGAATAACTTCTTTGTATTCTCAATCCAGAGACTAATAAGAAGATCCATTTGGTGAAATGTGATCATGAATATTGGGAGGGATCAGTGCCTTGGTTTTTTTAATGAGTTACACTTCTGGCAAAGGAAAATATTGTTCGACAGGCACTAATCTTTCAGAGCCAGCCTAGAGAAGGGGCATACATCCATCTAAATACTGAGTGTTATGGTCCAGGTTGATGATCTTTTAAGTGCAGCAACTCTGAGACTGATTATATATACCCATATCTTTTTAACATGATTCGTCAGAGGAATTACAACTTTCTAGCTCAGCTCTTGTCAGTCTGTGTATATTGCCACAAGGAAAGGAGACTTTCCAGTGTCTCTTAGAATTAAGGAAACAATTACTTTTAAGCAGTACAGATTTTTTCCCCCCAGAGACAGCCCTTTCTGGAATTGCTTGCTTCCTCTGTTTGTTACAGCATGTTCATAGGTAGTCATTGGGCTATTGTTTGAATTTCTGCCTTTGAAATATAAAAGCTGACTTGAAAATTTAAGATATGAACCGTAATAAAGAGAAAGGTTCCTATTTAACCAAGTGGCATTTTTTTCCACGGCCATGGTTACCCAAGGTTAAATATACCTTATGTGCTACAACCCATGCAGAACTCAAGTTCCATAGCCTATATGGATGGCTTCTTCTCTTCCCTTGGTCAAATAGTTGTTGCAATCTGGAGAGCATTTAATCAAAGGTGATGATACCTCTAATATATGTTTCTGAAGAAAAGTCATAGTTTGTCTGTCTTGGAAGCAATTTCCTGATTTCCAGACTGGAAGGGGAGTTGTTTCATGAGGGGCAGTTCCTTCTGAATCTGAGTAATCAGGAATATCTACACCATATAGTGTTTCTCAAGCTTTCTTACAGGATGCTTTGCTTATTTCATGTGTATTAGCATGATGACTGGACCTTTTAATTGTTTGGTTGACATATTTTGTGTATTCATACTGGTTTCAGAAAGTGGGAGGTTTTTTTCATTTCATTATGACTAAATCATTAAAAATTTCATGTTGTTATGGATTGTTTCAATTGTTCCTTTTCTTGCAACATTCAGATTTATTTAAAGTTGTTTTTAATATTTATAGCTTAACTAGAAGTGTGTTATATTTCTTAAAAACAAATTTTACAAGTAACAAAGTCTTAGAACTTTGACTTTCTATTCTAGTTTACCATTGGAGGGCAGGTAAAAGGTTAGTTTCATAGCTCAGGAGATGTGGAGGCAGAGTGTAGAGGAGATAACACCTTGTTAGGGAACAGTCATGAAAACAGAGGGAGGTGGGACAGGAGGGAGTGGGAGTTGGAACAGCAGTGAGGAAGTTCAGCTGGGAAGAGTGGAGAATGAGAGCAGGTCTTGTGACTGCTGGAAGTTGTGTAGCCAGCTGTTAGGCATTCACCCTCCTGGTTGCTTCCATTCCAGGTAGCTGTGTGAGATATGAACCTGGAGTTCAGTCACTTTTGGCAGCCCTGTGGTCTCTGGCTCCCCAGTCCCAGCTGCCTTTGTTAGCAATCCCTCATCCACTACACTCCCTCTGGCCACCCTGCTCACAGTGGCTTCTTGGCAGCATGTCATCCCCTGGTTAAGAATTGACAAAGGAGTTTTCAAAATGTGGGTGACAGCACAGGGCTGTCGAATGTATTCTTAGCAGGAATAGAATTTAAAAAGGAGTAGCTTGATAAGCACCACTTTAGCATTAGGTTCAGATCTAATTTCTGATGGTGTCTAATACTATAAGATGAGTACCCTGAGTGAATTGCTTTTCTCCTCCCAGATGGGAAGACATAGTACCTGAAATGAGCTTTGGGTCTTCCCCTTAAAAGTACCATTTAATGTCACATTACACAAATTGGTAGGGCTGGTCTTTTCTGGTTTAACTTATTTCTTTCACACTCTTAATACCTCCCTTTTTCTCACATAGACTCACAGGCAGTTTAGAGTCTGTGGTGCCAGTGGTCATCCAGTGAGAAAATTATGATATTCTTTGATAGCCCACTCTGTTTTTTCAGATTCTGTAAGCTTACATTGAGGTGAGATCACTAATTTACAATCTAGTACTCATTGTGCAGCTAAGTTAAACCGAAGCCATCAGAAAGATTTAAGATAATACTTTTCATCTCTAAATTTTTACTACTAACAGAAAGAAGATGCAACAGAGGGAGAAACGAAGATTTTTAAGCAAATTATATCTTTTGCCATTGCTTCTTTCTTGGATGTCAGTTCATGTTGGCTGTGCTTCTCCTATTTGTAAATAGATGCAATATATGTTTAAATTACTAAATGCTGTGCCTTTGATTTGAAAACTTTTTTTTTATACAGCCATGATTTCATCGGAGAATTCACAACAAGTTACAGAGAGTTGTCAAGAGGACAATCTCAGTTCAACGTGTATGAGGTAAGTATTGTGAGTATTTGTTCACTTTTAGGAAATAAATGAAAACATTTCCAATGTTTTCATGGCAAACTGGTCCAATCTGCACAGTGCTTGTCAAAATCAAGCTGTGAAATTATTTCACATTTTTCCTTTTATAAGGAAGAACAGAGAATTTAAAGGTGTTGCTTTATAAAATGATTTAAAGACAAGTAGGTATGCGTGCATGTGTATGTACATTGAGCTGTGATAAGGTAAGAAGAGCACTCCAAGCAGCTGGGTTGGTATGACATAACTTGGAGCATGTTAGGTTACTCATTTGTATATGAAAAATTTGTCACTTATTCTCTTTTTGCCAACTGTTACATGTGTTGTATGCTATTTTGTCCTATCCAGAGAATATCTGGTAATTCCTACATCAGATGCAGAGTAACATGCCTTTGATCTTATGTGTAGACTTTAGAATTTTGATGCAGGGCTTACAAGCAACAGAGAGTTTACCTAAGCATCTAATTCACCATTCTAATGATAGGGATTCTTGATGCACTTGCACAAAACCCCCCAGCTGTCTCATGAGATGTGGAGGTGGTGTTTGAGAACAGGTGGTCTGCTCAATTAGAGCAGCATTACCATGAAGAGATACTCCCTGCTAGGGCTCAGGAGCAGCAATTTTCACATGGAGATAATGCATGTATTCTAGGCACCTGTATATTCCCCTGTGTTAAAATGCATTTTCACATACGTGTGCATATGTCCAGCCATTTGTGTTAAAACTTTTTAGCACCCTCCATCTCGTACATGCTCATAGACAAAGTGTATGGGTTGTGCCAGGTACTTCCAGTTTAAGGTGAAGTGCTGAATCTGTAGGTTTTGCTCTGTAGGTCTTTCATAGGCTCACTTACTGAGGTTTGCAAAGAGCTGCCTTTGTTTATTTTTAACTTTACTATTTTGTTGTCTTTCTCAGTCAGTTCTGTTCTCATTTTTGCTGTCTTTCATTTCTGGATATGAGTCTTCATACAGCACAAGAAAACTACTGTTTAGGCAACGTACAGTCTGTGCTGTATTGTTGTCCTAAGGTGTTCATATGCTGGGAACAGAGGAACCTTAGAAGAGTCTGAGTATGAAGTTCATATTCAATGCTTCAGATCATGGAGTCATGAACTCAAAGAACTGCATGTTTGTTATAGATAGACTTTTTTTTACAATTTCCAGACGGTATATCTGTCTGATAACTCTTTGGCAGGTCCTTTTTATAATCAGTTTATTTTTCTAATAGGAGATCTTTTGTCCCTTTCAGAGTTCATAAATAATATTAAACACAGGGATAATCCAGTTCAGAGTTTAGTGTATTTTCCTTTCTTTCACATTGAAGAGGCTATAGTCTCCTTTCTAATGAGCTTACAAGATGTTTGTTTCAGTTGAATAATGAACATAACCCAGGAAAATACAGCATCTGCCAAGATGCTGTAATACAGCATCTTTCACTCAGGGAAGCCTACTAGTGCACTCAGTGCATCCTACTAGAAGTTGCCTTTGTTTTGCCTTGGTTCTTGGAGCCTTACGCTTTTGGGTTAGACCTTGACTCATAGAATCACAGAATCTGTATGGTTGGAAAAGTCCTTTAAGATCATCAAGTCCAACCATTATCTAACTCTACCAGACCCACTTCTAAACTGTGCCCCTAAGCACCATATCTAGACTCTTATCCTCATTGCTCTCACCACACCACAGTACAAATGCCCATTCCTGGGTCTGATTACCAGCAGGATTATTCTAGTTAAAAGCAGCCCTCTCTTTAAAAATGTCATCATAAATAGAGCCTCCCACTCTCTAGAAGTTCTGTTAGCATAAAATGGGTTCTCTCACTGCATCAGCCATTTCAAGCCTTGTCTTATATAATGCAGACCAAGTATAGGAACTGAAGAAAAAATAAGGCACTTAGCTTTTTTTTTTTTTAAACTTGTTGTTTTGGAATTTCCCTAAGAGAATTTCTTTTTTCTTGTATTCTGGAACTCCTTCCCAGCTTTTACCTGAGACATTGTGTGTGATATTTTTCTTGGTATTTCTTTAATGACTCTGTCCTTGATCTGCAGTGTTACCAGAAGCCAAGATTTTGATCTTATACCTCTCTTCCCAGCTTCCACAGGGGAAAGTAAGATCTAAGACTCCTCAACACCAACAGCGGTCATATGTGCAATCTGAAAGAAACAGGAATAGGTTTTTCCACCAGATCTCCTTTTAGTGTAATCTTGTTAGTAGGAGCATCTCCTCTTCCAAATTAACACCTAATTTGCCTTCAAATTATGCTGCGGGTAATAACAGGCAGTTCTGCTACATGATGCCACCTGATGACTTGTGGATTCATATGGGCTGTAGTTGCTTTTGGGATGGTTCCATGACTTGAGAACTGCAGTTCTATTCCTTCTTTGTCTATTCTGGTAGGACAGCCTGCTCCTGAATTTAGACTCATATATGTGTCCAGATGGTGAAACTCCTGATCAGCCTGTTGGCAAGATTTTCATTGATGTAATCTTGATCCCATGATCAGAACTTCTTTCAGTTCTGCTTTTCCCAAGGGTGATTCAAATGCAAGACAAATCAAGCTAATTAGTCATCGTTATCCTGGTAGACAGTCTAATTTCAAGACCTCTTATGTCCCTCAGAATAAATACTTAAGACCTTCTTCAGAATTCTAGGTACTTTGTGAAGGATTTAGGTCAGCCTCTATATTTGCACTATGTGTTCCAGCATTATGCAGTTTGCATGCATGGTGTCTCTCAGAATTGAAACATGTTTTTTCTTCTTTATGAAAAGATATTCTTGATAATAATGAGAAGACAAGCCTATGTGGCTGTAGCCTGGTATTTTTCTGTAGGTTGTGCAGATCTTTTATTCCTATATATGCACACATATATATATATGTATATCCTATCCTTTAATTAGTCTCATACTACTGCCAGTAAACTTCAGTATTTATTAACATTTCATATCCCTAGTATAGGTGATCACAAATATGATGGTTTAGGCAAGCACTGATGCAAAATAGGGAGGAAAGATGCTACAATTATATGCTGTACTTTTATTTTGAAGGTGAGCAAAGGTGCTGCTGCACAAAACAGGACAAAGATAACTGAAAGCCTTGGGGTTTTTTCTTATTTAGATCCAAGATCAACCCCAGAGTTACTATAATTTTTAGCAATTTCTTATGGATAGTGTCACAGCACAGATTACTGTGTGCAGTGAAAATGTCCTCTCTTGTTGTATCACTGACATGACTCCTACACTACCAGGAATATTCTGTCATAACATATTAAGTAATTTTGCAGTTTCTTAAATATAGTATCAATATCTTACTTCCAGCAATAGCATGCATTTCCTGAGCATTTCATCCCACATTGCAATCCTCCATACTTTGATACTGCTTTACTACTTCTCTGGAGCCCTCGGCACAAGGAAGTTGTGGACCCATTGGAGCAGGTACAGAGAAGGGCCACAAAAATGATCAAAGGGCTGGAGCACTTCTCCTGTGAGGAAAGATGGAGAGCATTGGTGGTGTTCAGCCTGGAGAAGGCTCCAAGGAAACCTTATTGTGGCCTTTCATTACATAAGGGGTCTTATAAGAAAGATGGGACAAACTTTTTTAGTAGGGCCTGTTGTGAAAGGACAAGGTGTAATGGTTTTAAACTAAAAGAGGGGAGATTCAGACTAGATATAAGGAACAAATTTTTTACAATGAGGGTGGTGGAACACTGGAACAGGTTGCCCAGAGAGGTGGTAGATGCCCCATCCCTGGAAGTGTTCAAGGTCAGGTTGGGCAGGGCTCTGAGCAACCTGATCTAGTTAAAGATGTCCCTGCTCACTGCAGGGGGGGGGTAGACTAGATGACGTTTAAAGGTCCCTTTCAACCCACACTATTCTATGATAAACATTTTATAGCAGTTAAGGGACTGAGATTTCAATTGGGAATGATTTCATTCCTTGTCATTCACAGAACATCTCTGAGTAGTTTGCAATAAAACCTGGCAGTAAGCCACAAGCACTTGAGTTTTCTAGTTATATAGGAGATAGTTGATTGACCTAATTACAAAATAATTTTTTGCTTCCAATTCCATATGCAATTTTAAAAAAAGCAGGAGTACACTCATGAAAAGTGTTTAATTCTTTGTAGTCCAGTTCTGTGAAGATTCTTGTGTATGGGGAGCGCACTGAACCCCCACAACTCCTGTATGCCAGTCGCATGGTGGTCTGTGCTATTTTCATGAAATTACTGACTAGTTTCTCTTCTGGCACAGTATCATCTGTCCACTCAATTGCTCTACATGTGAGACAAATCCTGTCATTGCACCAAATACAGAAACTAGGCGAAATAACTCTAATGTTTCTCAGATAATACTGAGGAGATGGTGGAAACAGATAAACTGGAAAGTGAAGAGGTGCGTTGTGAGATGAAATGGTGACACAGTACGCTGAAACACTGGTATCAAGAAAGCAGAAAAATGCAGATTGCTGTGAAAATTCAAAGAAGTGTTTCACTGAGCACTCAGATTTAATGAACACTCTCACCTTGGTTGCCTCAGTCCCCCATTTGTCAAATGCGAATAACATCACTGGCTTACCTAGCAAGTACTGTGAAGATACGTTCACCAGTTTTCAAATATGCCTATATCCCAGCACTGAGGGGCATAAGTAAACAGTGTGCTGAATAAATTTAGAATCCACTGAAAATAGACTACTTTCTGCATTGAAAGTATCTTAACACTTATCTTTATGTTACATCATAAATCATACTGCTTTCATGTCTGTATCTCTGTTTCTAGGTAATAAATCCAAAGAAAAAAGGAAAAAAGAAAAAGTATATTAATTCTGGAACAGTAAGTAAATGTATTTTATGTTACTGAATGCTTTTCTTTTCTCTTGAAAAAGAGTGTGGTTCACTTGTAATTAACAAGATTAGAATAGAACCTTCTCTGAAGGCCACAACTATTTACTATTATACAGCATATATTTTCAGATTTTTTTAATTTGAAGAGTCTGGTAAAAGCTGTGTCCAAGTGTGCTGTTAAGTTGCCAATGATGTCCAAAATGAGTTATACCAAAATTTCACTCAAATTTTTGAAATTATTGAACTGATCACTATTAATTTTTACCTGAAAAATATCTGCACCTTTAAAAGAAAATTTTCTTTTTAAATTTAACTGCTGAGCTAGCATCTGTAAAAGCTAGTATGCAAAAGTCAACATTGTTTTATTACCCACAGTTTTTGTAAATCTATGTTGAAAGATCTGTTAGTATAGTTTGGGATGAGAATTCAATATTCTTTTGTTCATATTCCAAATTCTGTTTTATGAACCGTTTGCTAGTAATACAAATAATTCCCCTCAGCACTTTCTCAGCTTCTGTGTTCTGGCTTCTATGATGATCAAATGATTTATTAAAGAAATGAAGATAAATGTTGAAGGACTGTATATTAGAAAACCTAATCAGATATAAGATATGTTTTTTGAAAACACATCCAGCATGTGGGTTTTTTCCACATGAATAGTTCCACTGAAGTCAGTATGGCTACTTTCACCCTGAAATGTAGCCTTGAAGGAATGTTTTGTCTTTCTCACATACTTTGTGTAAGTCTGTTCATCAGTAAGAAATTAAACACTAATTTTGTACCTCTGCTTTAAATTGTAAAAAACAGACAGACAAAGCTTGCCATACAAGATCTGATTAATTAGATAATTTATTTTTTGCTAACATTCCTCTTACTACAATTTAGCATGTTAAAATAAAGTTCTGTTATGCTAAACAAGTGACTGAAACTTATGATGAGTGATTATTCTAAATGAATACTAAGAGTTAATGTACTCAGAATTGTAGGTAGGAAATCTGGCTTAGGGTATAGAAGAGCAAAAAATGCATTTACATGTTCAATTTTTCCATTGATTTTGGTTTTCAATATTTTAACAGATGTATCTGTATGCATTTGAAATAACACATTTTGCTTATGTTTGGACAGACAAAATCAACTGTGCCTTGTTATCCTTTGCCTGAAATTACGTGAAAATTTCCAATGAACGGTCGTTAGCAATTTTCTTTCTGTTTTCCTTCTCTACCAGTATTCTCTATTGTTGGTTTTGTAATTTCTTTATCAAATCCTCTTTACCCCCATTTGCCCTTACTTCTGTTAGTCCTCCAAGCTTCCCTTATGCTTCTCCAAATTTTCACTTTCCTATGTGTTTGCCTGCAGTTTTTTTTTTCTTAACCCTGTCATTCAGCCAAGATATGTTTTATCTCACAGATTTCTAAATTTTCAAACCAGGCACCAAGACCATCTTTCTCACTAATAGGAAATTGACTTCTGGAGATCTTTAAGTAAAGTGGATATAGATCATTGACTGCTATCTCACTGCTGCTTTTAAGGACTATGTACATACAGTAGCCATCTCAATTCGTTATTACTTAAGGGGTCATTTTAAATTCAGACAGATAAGCTTCATACTAAGCAAAAATGTTTTAAGACTACATGATTAGTTTCAAACAAAACAAAGTAGTGAAATTTAAAATTCACTTTATAAAACTTGGAACATTTGCAGTCATTGTCTGTGTGAAAGTAAACACTTTGACCACTTTGGAAGTGTTGGCTGTTTACTTTTTTTGCCTTTTTTAATCAAGATTCACTGAAAACATTTGCTTAAACTAATTAGGAACAAGATGACCAGCTGTAATAACAGATGAACCATTCAAATCACTGTGTCCAGTGGGAAAATGCATAGAAATTTCTGGTTTATATGCCAGACTATGCTACTGATAGTCTGGTAGAATTTTGTTATGCTCTTCTGTTCTCACCTAGAAGAGTAATTTGACAGTTTTAAATTTTGCAAGTCACTAATATCACAGAGAACCTGTGACAGAGAAAGTAGGGTAGAAGACAGAATTACTACCTGTCATCTCATTCTGAGTCCAAGTTTACAATACAGGAATATTTTCAGTTTTTCTATTTTGCTTCAGTGGGAGGCAAATCAAATTTTGTGACAAACTTCCATCCCCTTTTTATTCTTTATGAGCGATCTCATCATTATCAGTGAATTTGCTTTGAGTAGTTACTTAAGCAGTTTTCACTGACACTGATGCACTGACATTGTGAGAGAGTTTTGGGGCACTTTGTAAATAAAGTGGAAATAATTTGAATTTAGTTCTTTGCTTCATAAGTGTTGTGCAGTGTATGAAGATCTTAAATTCTGGATCTTTTCCACTCGAGTTTATACTTGTGTGACTCAAGTGCTGGAAATGCCTGTGATACCTTTAGATCACTGTCTGTGTTTTGGGCCCATATCATTTCTGAATGATAAAAGCTAGGACTGAAGAAATTTCTTATCTTTGCATTTTTTATATATTCCACTTTAATTTTTTTAATATGTTTCAAATATATGTATAATTTACCAGATTTTTGCATTCTTGGTTTCTATCAATACTCAGTTCCACTTTTAATGTGAGATGAGAAATGGTATAGTTGTAATTGAGTTCTTTAAATAGCGTGGAAGTGCACATAGAATAGATGCATTATCATAGAGCCTCTAATATTCAAGTGTAGATGTAATGCACAGTGATCAGAAGACATGCATGTGGTAACCTGCTCTGGAATGCAATCTTCCATGCCTTACCTTTTGCTTAAATAAATTAAAAACAAAATTTTTTTTTAAAAAGGAATTGTAGTAGACTTCGAAATTTATCTCTTCCCTTTCAAGAACTTCCTATTGAGATTTCTTTTTTTTCTTTTTTTTCTTTTTTAGACTTCTCTTTCTCTTTCCCTAATACTGTAGGAATTTACATCTTAAGGACAGAGCTCCAAAAACATTGTGCTTATGTCTCTACTTGTTCAGCTGGGAAATGGCAATTCATGTCTGACTCTCTTTTATTTGCTTTCAGGTAACATTGCTTTCCTTCCTAATTGAAACAGAAGTTTCATTCCTTGACTATATTAAAGGCGGGTATGTGATTGGCAACAAACCTTTCTTGTTTTCACAGTCTCATTGTAATTCACTAATAATTTGTGTATGTACTTTGCCTATGATGACTCTAAGTAGTATCTGTAGAGTTACATTGTTTTCCCATTTTAGAGGCTGTACTTTCCTACATAAAACCTGCAGATAGTAACTGATGTAAGTTAAGTTATGGAACTTCGCTCATAATGTTGGAATCAGCGTTGTTACTGAAACACTGAGATTGAGTAATTACCTCTGATCAGCCAGTGGAAATTAGATTAACCAAAAGGGAATTATCTATATACTATTAAATTAGCAGAATGCCTTTTAATTTCCTCTGATTACACTGACTTTTGGTGTATTTAATAGTGGCATTTGTTTAAAGCCTTTCCCCTTGAAAGGAATTTTTTCAATATTAATTATTTAAAATTTATAACACAATCAATTTCTCATTTATTGTCATTTTACCAAAAGGGAAGTAGAGACAGAAGCATCAAATGGCTTACCCTTGAATATACCTGGAAGAGGGATCAAATCTCAGAAATTCCTGACTCTTAACCTCCCAGAACACCTTTCTAAGATAAATGGAAATAATTTGTAATACATTCCTAGGCATTTAATATGGATTTTTGAGGCATACAGTCTGAATATACATTCCACATTTTTTTAGAGCCTTGATTACTTGTGAAGAAACAAGTTACTTTTTCTGTTACAGTCATCAACCAGGCTTCAGCTGAAATAAAAAAGGTGTCTGTGTTGTGTTTTGGCAGTAGCAATGTAGGGCTATGCCTTTGTTCCCAACAGTGGTAATCCTACAGATGAGAATGTGCTTAAGGTTTATTCCTAACACGTTCATCATTGAGGTTCATTAAGCTAAAGAGATGTCCCCAGTCATAATAGTTAGCTAAAGAGAAACTGACAGTAAGCTATCTCAACTGCCATTGCATTCAAGGATTTGAAAAACCACAATCTGCAGTTGTACTCCGTACTGAACTTGTAGCTTGTAGAGAGAAGGGATCACTGTTAAGATGTACTCCAAACTGTTGACCTTAACCCATGGGCTGCTGCAGAATGTAATTATTTTCTCTCTCAAGGACTAACAGCCTTTTTGATGTTTCAATTCTTCCAAACAGTTAAATTTTAAAGTTAGAAAATTTGAATTCACTGCTGTTTTATCTCTGTCCAAGAAAATAAATATTTTCACTAAGGGTGAATTCAGTCTGCTATGTATCTCAAAACACAGTGTCTTTTGGCTTATTAAGAATAAACCTGAAAAGAATGTTTATGCATAGTTCTTAAAATAGGAATCCTTAATTAGGGTTTTTAACATGGATGTAGATGTATTCTCTGTAAAATTCTTGTTCAGTAGCTTTGGAGAAATTTGTGATCTGACTTGCTCATTTGCTTGCTGTTTGGTGGTTGAACGTACTTTCTCATTTGGAGAGGGTGCAGAGCCTCTGCAACATTTCAGATTTGATCATTTGATATTGTGATGTTGTATGATACAATACAAGGGATTATGAGTGACCATCAGAGGGAGTTGTATAGGCCCATCAATGAGGCGTGTAAGTAGTGGAAGCAAGGCACTGTGTCAGGGAACAGCCATCCCTCCCCAGAATGGCTGGTGAATGGGGAGCAGACCTGGGTAGTATGGTTGTCAGGCAAGGTCTCAGCAGCCAAGACCCAGTTGCACAGTACACAAGCAAGGCAAGCAGGGCAGGCCCAGAGACAGTGGCCAGGCTCACTTAAGAGTCCAGATCATCAGGGAGGTTTGTCTCAGCAGACCAAGGTCAGGCTGGGAAGGCAAACCACGGGCTGGGTTGGTATCAGGTCTAGTGATTGCCAGGCATGCCTATGGTGGACAAGGCAGGGAAATCAAGCCAGGAAGTCAGTCCATAGGTCAGGATCTGGAATAATGGAGTCTATGGCCAGGGATGGGCTGGGCTGACTGGAGAACCCATACTCCTCTGATGTAGCTGAGGCAAGGACTGTGAAGGCTCAGCTGAAATGGAGCTCCTGAGCCAATGGGGGAGGCATGTGGTGGATGGCTGAGATGAGTCTGTTCAGGGCCATTTAAAGGCTTTTTTGTACACTCAGGAGCCCTACACTTTGTTCTGGGATGCTTCTAGGCTGCAAACTATCAAGCTCTTCTAGAACTTCTATCCTTACCTCCAGTACAAATCAGTTAACTGGAAACATTGCTACTGGAGTACTTCTTGTCTCTGCACTCTTTGGATCCTACAGTTTCTCCTCAGAGAGGGTTTAATTCACTTGACTGCATTAGAAACTGTTACAGTCCAGCAAAGATAAAACTTCCTAATATAAATCAGACATGCTGTCAAGATGCTACTGCATCTTTAGCATCTGGAGAATATGTGCTATAAAGAGTTCTGTCAGCACATTTTCTTAACAAGCTCTTCCTGAGGAACTTAGATCACCATGGTTAGGAAACCATTTATGTTTCTGAGTCCATTTCTAAGGATCAGTACGGCTTGTTGTGTATGCTTTGGATCACTGAGAGTAACAGATAAGACAGCAACTTGAGATAACACAAGAGTACTTGGAACATCAAGGTTCTGGATGTGATTTTTGTATGAACAGTCACAGTAGATCTATTGTTGAGCCCTTCTGATTTGTACAAGTAGAGAATTTGAGAGTTAGAGAGAAACGGGTTACTTTTATTAGGACTGCTGTTGCCTTTCTCAGGAGCATTCCTGTTGTGGACTTTAAGAGAAGTAGAAAATGGCCATCCATCCATGTTTACCAAAACTTTGTATTGAATGAGGTGTAAGTATAACAAATGCACAAAGAAACAGTTTTGCCTCTTGTGCAGCTGTTTGTTCCTTGAAGTGTGATGTACATATATGCCACAACCGCCTTATTCTCCATTCATTCAAAGTTCATCTCTACAAGAAAAGTTTGTATAAGGAATTAGGAATTCTGTTTTCTATCTAAATTTATGAATAAACTAATATAGCGTGTGCATATGTAATCTTTTTAGGATAGTTTATCACAGTTCTCACTGAGATGTTACAATAAAAGTTAATAAACTTAACTATCTACGTTCTGTAGGCAAATAACAGACATTTTGAATTGTTGTTCCTATTGGTGTTTTTGTATATATCTCTGTTACTGCAAGTCAGAGAAGACTCATGGTATTAATAATTACAGCTTAAGCTTTTTTCTTATTTATATAAAGAGTATAATTCAGTAGGATGCTCTGTTCTTAGAAGTATGAGGAGTAATACTGTTGAATTATTTTATAATCTTGTTTAGTGATTCAGAGTTATTTCTATGTATGTGCCAGCGAAAACTGTAGAAGTTCTTGTATAAAATGTTACCTTTATTTCTGCAACCTATACAGTTTTGTAAACATGACCAGGAGGCTGAGACTCAAGAGTCATTTTCTCGGCTTCTCTCTTCCCTTGTTTGTCTCATTTAATACTATTACATATCAGTTGCAGTTCAGTTGACAGATTTTAAAGGGAGGAGGAAAGAAGATTTTGTCATTAATCAGTCTGTTTTCCCATCAAGTATGTCCTCCAAAATTGGGGGTTTTTTTTTATTTCCACTTAATTAGGCAAGGGCAAGAAAACACTGATTCTGCAATAAGCACAGTATTGGATCTTCCATAAATGGATGCATGTGAAATACTTCATGTTCAGAACTTTCATTGTAATTGATTTGAGGTGTCTAGAAATAATACTGATTTAATGGAAAACTTGACAGCTTTAACTGCAACAAATTGGAATTACAGTATTGATTTCATTTATGTTTTGAGTCAGCATCTGTTTAATTGGGATATTCCATTATAAGTATCATCAATATGACTCTTATTTTTTTGAAGAGCTTTGAAGAATGAAATAGAAGTTTGTCCATGAATTCTGATTTGATTTTACTGTGTAACACTGGATTTTATAGCAGTATGGCAGAAAGGAGGTGGATGTTTCTTTTGCATCTGAATATTACATCAAGTGGTGCCATCTTAGTAGCTGGCTTTTCCTTACATCTGGATACTTAATCTCGTATTTTGCCACACTGACCTTCCCACATTTAAAAAAGATATATTGTACTAAAAATTAATGTCTATTTCAAAATTGGATTTCTCCTGCCACTTAGCAATTAATAACATATTCCTATCAAAACACCTCCAAATACATTCATAAGCTCAGTAATGTATGGGATACAGCTTTGAAGAGGAATGCAATTGAAATTATCCTGGTTTACAGGAATGACTGTCAGTTAATTCATAGTCTGCTCTCTTTTTGTCTAGAAGAGCGACCAGGAGCCAAAAAGTTTAGTGGACAGAAAGGATATTCCTGTGCAAGAGTTTCTAGCCTGTTTGACTAATTAGAATAGGGAGTGAGCTATGAAGTTACTGTAGGCACTTGTGAATCAGTAAAATTCAGGAGCTGAATCCTTTTGCAACTCAAAAATGTAAAGTTATCTTTTTTTGACATAGATTAGTGGAAGATAAGAGGAAATGTTTTCCTTGCATCAGGTTAAAAGCCTTACCTTCACCCAGGTTTTTGGAAGTGAACACCCTTTAGACATACATTTTTAACTGAACTGTATTGAGTCATTGATAGTCAAAATGGAAATTTGTAGCTCCTTTCATGACAACTATTTTCATCCATCATACAGTGTAATGGCATGCATATTTGATGTTTGAAGGAGACCTGGTGTGAGAGACAGTTGTGAAGCAAGAGCTGCTATAGCTACATATATTAGAGGCATTACCAGGATAAAGAACTAGTAGAGCCTTTATCAGAAAAATCTTCTTTATGTTGATGTAGCATTTGGCCAAACAAGCATCTGCAAAGGGGTAGTTATAAAATAACTGTCACTGGGGACTTAAATGCCATGGAGAGGATACAGCCTCTTGGCAGCATTAGTTACTGCATTAGCTCTGCTGTAGAGTTCTGCACAGTAAGTGGTCCTCAAACCTTCAATATCTCCCCCTGCTAACAGTCCAGCTGGTTGTCACTCCGAAACCACAGGAGGAAATTCAATTTCCTTCCAATGCACTGCTTAAAAAACCCTAATCATTACAAATGTTATCAAGCCTAGTCAAGGGCTACATCCAGGCTTGGTTTGTTCCCTTATGTGTATGAGTGCTGATAGAGCACTTACTGAAAGACAACAGGTTTCACCTTCCTCTCCCAAAGAAATAAACGAAATGGCTGCTCTGTGGTTGTGAGGTGAGGATGACTGTTCCTTCTTCATTTCTTGTAGTAGTGTAGGGTAAAATTGCCTATTCAGGTATCAAATAGATCATGTCTTTCAATACTAACTAAATTCTGGCAGGGTAGGTAGTGATCAGCTCTGAACCCATAAGGCACGTTACTGTGCTTGGATATTCTACCTGAGTTCCTCCTTAGGACAGGACACTCTGGAGCTCACCTGCCTAGCCTGATGCCAGTGTTTTAGCAGCTTCTGTGCAAAGCCTCATGACCTCACAACATTACTGATGTAGAGGGTGTCATGAGCCTTTAATACAGCTCCTTAGAGAACTATGCAGCTGGAACAGCAGGGCCAGGAACTCTGACCTTAGACAAATAATTTCCTTATCAGAAACAGTAAGTTTTTGTTGTCTTGATGTGTTTTAAAATTTGCATCATTTAATCAGGCACCTAAATTTGTTTCAAATACTTCAATTTTTTAATGCTTTTTAAAATATTGACCGTCCTTACTCTGAATTAATGATTTTTTAAATGATTTTGTCTCTTACACAAAATACAATAATCAATAATCTTATTGAAAAAATGTTATTGCTGATGGAAGTTAATAATAACAGTAACTTAATACGGTGTACTTGATACAACCCAAGAATTAGTCTGTTAAAAAGAAATAAAACATATCGTAAAAATAAAACCAGGGTAGTGGACTTTCAGATATATTCATTACATTTAATTTGGTTCTAGAAGAACATGTGTTACCTTGAAAACACTTCTTAAAATGTCATCCAATTTAATTTCCCAGTCATCCCATTTGGCTTCCGAACTAGTCGTGTCTGATGTTTTCATGACAGCTTTTAAATTAGCCTCCCTGGATTAATTTTTTCGTTATGGCTGGATAGTTTTTATAGTCTTGGTGAAACAGTAGAGAAATTAGTATCTTTTCTTAATAATCTTTTACACAAAATACACGTTCACAATATCACAGCTGCTTTTGAAAATATTTTCTCCAGTGGTGCTAATTTGGAGTTGAATTGTTTGTTTGAAAGACCTAGTTTTATGTTGAAAAACATTTAATTACATTTTGATGATTTTGACTGCAAGGGCTGACCTTTATTTTGTACCTTTTTTCAGTTTATTAATCCTTTCCTCAGAAGACACTGGTGCCTTGTGCAAGTTAGGCTTCTATCTTTCTTTTCCATTAGATCATATTCAGAGGGATTTTTCTGATACAGAATCACGGAATTATTTAGTTTGGAAAAGACCTTTAAGATCAAGTCCAACCATTAACCTAGCACTGCCAAGTCCACCACTATAAACCCTGTCACTAAGCACCACATCTATGTGTCTTTTAAATACCTCCAAAGACGGTGACTCCACCACTTCCCTGGGCAGCCTGTTCCGGTGCTTGACAACCCTTTCAGTGATG
>VYZX01014691.1:221395-251159 GCA_013401335.1 Brachypteracias leptosomus
CCATCTCTGCAGGCTGTCTGTTGTGAATAAAAGTCAAGGAGCCTGGATTGGTTTTTTTTTTCTATACCAGCAGCACAAGCATCTCATTAGTTATGAAATCCAAGCCAGAGCTGGGTAGCTACCTCTTAGGCGTTGCAGATCTGGGTATGACATAACAAATTCCCTTTTGAATCCAGTCCCTTTTGCTTAGATTCTTTATGCATTTGTTAGTATAACACAAAAAGTGTTCAGGCGGTTCTTAGTTCTACTAGGTATAATGACCAAGGGTATAAAGCCATCCTTTCTGTTTCACTCACTTCAGGTGGCAGAAATTCTATTCACAAACTGCCAGAGCAGAGACAGTCTGGTAGGAGAGCCCTACAAGCAGGAAATTCTGAGACAGAATTACCTTCTTGTATGAAAAGGATTGAGAGAGAAATATATAAATGAAACATGTAATTAGCAATCCAAGCTAGCTATGGCTTATGTGAGAACTTCACCCAAGTGAAAGCAGGACACTATCTCTATTAGAAGACAGATCTTTTAAAATTGAGATACAATGTATATACATAAAATATAAAATATATAAGATAATATATTCATGTATTCTGTGTCCTCAGACAAAACTTTCTTATTTTTATGTTGTAAGATGTATTCCATGTCTGCGTAATGACCTGTGTGAACATTTCTTTTGTTTTGTAGTTTGTCCCATTCCGAGATTACATTGACAGAAGTGGAAACCACGTGTTAAGCATGGCAAGACTTGCTAAAGATGTTCTAGCTGAGATCCCAGAGCAGTTTCTGTCCTACATGCGAGTCAGAGGAATAAAGCCTTCACCTGCACCACCCCCCTATACACCCCCGGTTCATGTGTTGCAGACTCAGATATGACTGCTCCAAAGTGCTTAGCATTTTGAGTCTCTGGATGCAGCAGTAGCTTCTGGTAACTTTTTGGAGCTGGAAAAATTCTCTTCACATACCAAAATTCTTCTATGGTTGCATGAGCAACTGGAAAGCTTTTAAATGCTAGGAGCAAAATGTTGATGTTTTCAGAGTGTTTTTTGGTGGTGGTTTGTTTTTTTTAAAAATACCCCTACTTTTTTGATGTATTTATTGGAGGGGAAAGCACAAGTCCAGATTTCAACTCAGAAGATATTGTCCTCTGAATACTGTGTGTATATAAATGTATAGGAATGCTATTACTCTGTATCAATGTTTACATGTTACTATTTTTAAATTTCAGTACTTTTATAACTATATTCTTAAGAATAAAAGTTTGGAATATTAAGTCATGTCTTCTAGCTTGCAATAGTTTGTCACAAGATAACAGGAGAAGCAATATCTCTTTGAATGTTTGTCCAGACAAATACTAATGAAAGCTAAGAAAAGGACAAATATATATGTGTTTTCCAATACCTGAATTGCTTCAGCCAATGCTTGGTATCCATTCATCTCACAGTTGGAGAATAAACTCCTAAAATGTCAATAACATAATTGCATATGACTTATGACTAACTCCAAACTTTGAGGGGGAGGTATGTGTATTTTTTCAGAGATTCTCCAATTTCTAAGTTTATCTAAGTTTACAGTTTTTTAAACTAGTTACTGAAGAAAATTAGAAGAGTTACTTGCTATAAGTAATTAGAGAAAATTACCTCAAATCAGAACTATCAGACTATTACAGTTGACTCACTGAGCTCATTAAATCTTATCATGCATTCCTTAAAGCACTGGAAATGTTGCATCAGAAAAGTCTTTTGGAGTGATTACAGCAGATGTTTTATAATGGACCATTTTGAACTTAATTTAAAATTTTAACTTTTTTTGTCTAGATTTTCCATTCAAAGGGATGCTGGCTCTTAATATTTGGGTTTAATATTGTCATTTAATCACATTTTCATTCAGGGTGCATGAGTGATAATGGTAATTAACTGTTTTTTAAATTGCACAACCATGTTGCTTTGTGCACAATTTTGTGTACAGAACTACCCAAAAATTTTATTATATGCCTGTTCATATATAATTATAAAATGGTTTTGCATGTACAGTTTTTACAAAATACACAGTTTTGTGAGTTTGTCAGATACATTTTATTTAGAACTAATGGCCTTAAATTTCACAGAACTCCTGAAATGATTGTGAGTTGCCTTCAAATACTGTTAAAACTGAACTCTTAATTTTTTTGTGTCACAGTTGTAACTGTCTTGTAATGTAACTTTTTTCTTTGCATATAATCTGTTTACTACTTCTGTTTCTTACTACTGTATGTTGTAATGTACAGTATAAAACTAAGGTGCGTTTTTTAAGCATGAGAAGTTTTTTGCCAGAAAGCATATCTTCAATATTAATGGCATATAACTATGTAAATGCAGAATCTTCCATTTTTAAATATATTTAACTTCCTTTAACTAGCTCATGTGGGATATTACTTTTTCCAGATAATTATTCTGTTAGTAAAGGAGAAAAAAAAGGATTTTTTTTGTAAAAATAAATATTGTTTTATTTTTATTTCAAAACAGTTTTTACATAAATATGGACTTTAATTTTCTCACCAAAGTATGTATTTCTTAGTGGATTGATGTTGCATGAATGAAATTTGATACCTGGCAACTACAAATTTTGATGGAAGTGCATCATAAAGAATAAGTTTAAATCTACTGAATGCTGGTGGTGTTCTTCCATCTTCTGCATTTATTTTTTGTACTTACAGTGATAGCACTTTAGAAATAACTGAATTACTATTATATTTCTGTTATTTGATTTGCTTAGACAAATCTTTATGCTTACATTTTTATTGCTTCCCAATGGCCCATGTATTTAACAGATTTTCATTCTAAGGTCAAAACTACAAACTTATTTTATTCAGTTTAGAGTAATTCTCTGGCTCTCATTTAATCAGCACCTTTTTATTAATCCAAAGATGAGTCTCGAAAATAATTTAACAAAGAAAATAGATGTGATCAGTGAACTAAGTATTTTAGTGGGAAAAGGAGACTTTTTCCAGACTTGTGACATTCCTTGCATGTTTGACATCTTGATTATCTAATGCGTATGAGAATCATTAAGTAGACTCACAAAGTAGCCTCAGTCATTCCAGTATTAGAGATAAGAGTTAACAGTCAGAACTTTTCTCCAAAATATCCTATGCAGCCATTTTTTTACTTCTGTCTTTATTCTTAAGAATGATGGAACACAAAATTTTTTATTCCTTCCCAAGAAATGCTTGCTGCTACCAAAACTTGCTAATTTTCTATGACTGAAGAGTAGCAGAGAGTGTTTATGTTTTAAGAAAGGTTAAATGTGACATATTAAGTGATGAGTGGGTTGCCCTGAAAGGGAAACTGTTGGCTGTGATGAAAGCTCTCTTCCTTTGGTATCCATCTTGGAACAGATATTTTCCTTATAATACATGCAGAAAATGCTATGGCAGGGTGCAAGCTGTACGAATGTTCCTCCAACTGAGGAGTTCCTACTGTCTCCTGGAGGATGTAATTTGACAGTGCCTATTTTAGATTTGATTCTGACTAGTGAGGAATTGTTTGCTAATCTGGAAGAGGAAACTGGGTTGATCTTAGTTACAAAATAGAATTTTGTCATTTTAGGCATCCACCATCTTGGTGTCATGGTTTACACCCACTCAGCCAGCAACAAAGCACCACGCAGCCCCTCGTTCACTCCAACCCCCCTTCAGTGGGAGGGGGAGGAGAAAATACAACAAAATGCTTGAGGGTTGAGACAAAGGACAGGGAGGACTCACTCACCAATTATGGACAGACTCAACCTGGGGAAACAAAATCAATTTAATTTAAACAACACAACACCACCAATATGCCAACTGGATTAGAGTAGGACAGTGATAAATAGAATTGGATCTTAAAAAAAAAACCCTCCTTCACCCATCCCTTCTTCTTGCGCCCGGGTCTGCTACCCCCTTGCCTCCAGCGACAATGAGTCCCAATCTGTTCTAAGTTGTTCCTGCTGTTTCTTCCTCCTCAGGTGACAGACTCCTCACAGTCCTCCCTTGCAGCAACATGGTGTCCCTCCCAAGGCAGACAGTCCTCCACTAATTTCTCCCATCAGCATGGGTGGTCCCTTCCATGGCAATAGTCCTCTCAGTGATGGACTGCTCCAGCACAGGCTTTCCTCAGAGTCACAACCTTCTTCAGGAGCAGTCCCCTGTGCCAGTGTGGGGTCCTCTATAGGCTGCAGGTGGGATTCTGCCCCACTGTTGATCTCTAAGGGCTGCAAAGGCTCAGCCTGCCATCTCGCCATGGGCTGAAGGGGAATGGCTGCTCTGGCATGCCTTCCCCCACTCTTTCTTCACTCATCTCAATGTCCATGTGGTTGTCTCTACAATGTCCCACTCCTCTCCCAAACTAAAGAACTCGAAAAACAAAAGAACCCACCCAGCGATTTTTTTCCCTCTTAAATATATTATCACAGAGGTGCTGATAGGCTCAGCCTTGGCCAGAAGAGTGTCTGACTTGGAACTGGGGAAGATTCTCAAAGATTCTTACAGGAGTCATGCCAGTAGCTCCCTCCCCGCTACTGAAACCTCACCAGGCACAAACCCAACACAAATGGCCACCTATACAATAGAATTTATGTGGATTTATATCAACTCATTTCTATACACAAAAAGGTTTGTTAAGTCCAAGGCCAGGCTGGATGGGGCCTTGTGCAACCTGGTCTAGTGGGAGGTGTCCCTACCCATGGCAGCGGGGTTGGAACTCGATGATCTATAAGGTCCCTTCCAACCCAAACCATTCTATTATTCTATAAAGTGTGAGCCCTCAGGGAGGTATCTGAAGGAGAGGAACAAAGTTCAAGAGAGCAGATATTATCTGAAAAGACACATTTTGAAAAGCTGGAAATTACCACCTGAGTAGGGACAGATGAAATTCACTTCAGAATATTTTATAAAATTGCTGAAACAATCAGAATGATAAATGATTATCATCTCTGAGAACTAATAAAAGGACAAATTACGCCAATGCGGTGGGAAACCAGGGAGCATAGTAAGAGGCTATTATGACCGTATCAGTTCTTTAAACAGAAAAATCAACAAGAATAGAAAAGGAGGATATGATGCTATACAGAAATGTAAAAGATAGCACAGATATGTGTGAAAAAGGACAGAAAAACACAAACTAAATTATGACTGCACTGCTAAAGCCTAGTGAGTCCGTTCTAGAAATGGAAGGAAAGTTGAGTCCGTTATTTAACAAAAGAATGAGCAAATAGTAAATCTAGGGGAAACTGAAATGCTCAATCTGTTTTTCCTTCAGGCTTCACCAAAGAGGGATAATCATTGAATTAAGTACTCAATTAAGGACAAATCTAGGCCTAGGTTTACATCTACCAATAAAAATGTGTTAATAATACACACTTTTGGAACAATTTTCCTGAAAAGCAATGTAATAAACTCAGGATAAAAGGAACAGTTGCTTTAGTATGACATTTTAAAAGCAAAGCAGGAGATTACAGCCTCATTTGAGATGTTATGAAATACTACAGACCTGGGTAGACTGCTCAGAAAAATGCTATCAGTCTTTCATCATCAAGCTGGAAAAATACAGCAATCAATGTTCTGTAGGGACCTGTCTTTTGGTATTATTTAGTCATTTCAATTGATGATGCAATATATAAAAGATGGTTATTAAATTAGCAGCTTATATAAAGTGGAGATAGTTTAATCACTTCAAAAGGGGGAATCAAAACCTGAATTATTTTCATGAATTAGAAAAAAAAAACTGAAAGAGGAGCAAATTCAATCAGGTTAAATAGGTAAGAGTACTTCAGTAACAAAAGCATACTATACAGTTGCAGTAGTTTCTGGCTTTGCAGCAGTTCTGCAAAATGATGTATGAGGTTATAGTGGGTCACAAAATAGACATTGAGGGGAAGGTGTCTAAGTAGAAACTTTGAATATAGGCTGCCTGGGATAATCTTTTCATTGTTCGCAAAAGAATAAGGTCTCAGCTAGTGTATCAGATCCAATTTTGAGACTTCAAATAACATATGGGTCAACTCTAAAGGTCACAGAGTACTATGAGGTCACTGAGGACTGTTGGAACAAAAAGGGCAAATGATCAGGGAAGGTTTCCTTGGAGTTGGCCTCCCTGCCAGAGATTGTCTCTAACTCTTTTTGATGACCATGGTGAACTACCACAAAAGGGATCACTGCATGAGATATAGGGGAGCAGGTTGATGATATTTTCAGGAAGGACTGACCATGCCCATTTGCATTGATAGGTTGCTGTTTCATACTGCTCACATTTTCATATGAAATGCACTCTTTCCTTCTTTCAAGGTGCTTTATGGCAACAGTACAAATTTTCTTTAGCACTCTGTGATGGAGATATTGCTTCTTTGCCACGGAATTGATTTTGGGGTTTATTTCAAGCCTGCGTTGTGCATTTATGTTCATTGCCATTAGAGTGCAAGTGACTGTAGATGACTGCTATGTTCAAGCTGGCCATCAAACCAAAGAGTATAGAGTACTAAATTTCTGAGCATGTGTCTACAGCCAAATATTTGACAATAATAAATTTCATCATTGGGATTCTTATTTGATGATTTTATTTTGCAGACAATCAAAGGCGTTGAAGTGACTGAGCATTCTGATAGATATTCCATGCTACAGAAGGTGTAAAACTGCTGTGAGATATCTGCCCCACAAGCATGCAGCGTGGTTTCCAGTGCCGTGTGTGCCACGGGTGATGGGACAACCTTTCCAAGCCATGGCAGTCAGTGTCTGCACACTGAGCAATTCTATCACTTCTGCATTGGTCTGTTCCCCAGGGAGCAAAAACTCTGCCCAGCCTCAAGAGGGACATGATTGTCATAATAACTGGGTGTCCTGTGCATCCCCATGCCACAGGTTGTTACATAGTTCAGTTTGCTTCAGGCTGCTGATGAAATCAAAGCAACATGACTGCATGTGCAAAGTGATTAGCACTGAACACTGTGTCTCCAACTGAGTGGCCCATCAGGATGCAATTACCGGCCAAAGGGAATTCAGGGGGAAGCGAATTGGGTAGTTTCCATGAGCACAGGAGTACTGCAGAACTTCTTTTTTGGGGAAGAAAGGAGTGAATAATCCCATCACAATGTCATTAAATACTTCCACTGGCACTGGCAGAAAGCCCCTGAAAGTACAGGAGCTAACACAAAGCCTTGATTGATTGCTTTCTGTGAGCAGGAGGGAACAGAAAATATCAATATTGTTGTCAAATCTGGAGGAAAGGAGGGGATCCCAGAAGGAGTCTCTCATGACTGTTTCTGGCAAATATTGCCACTAATGCAATTAACAATGGGATTAGAGGCTACATTTGTAAAACCAATGAATATATTGACTCACCAGGGTTGCAGGCTAGGAGACCTGATTTGAATTCAAAAATTGTTTTGATTAAGTGGAAGGAAGGTCAGGAATCATGAGATAAACTGCTGTGAAAAAAAAAAGGAAAATACTGCATTCAGAGGGAAATAAATAAGCACAAATGAAATGAAATTAAAATTAAAAATACCTGGACAAGCAGCAGTTCTGGGCCTAATAATCTGCAAATTACAGATGGGCTTCAAGCAGAATGTGAATCAAATTGTGATACTGCTGCATAAAAAGCAAAGAGCACCCTGGAAGATATTAACATCGGTTGTGTTTGTGTGGGGAGGGAGATAATAACTGCTCCAGGCTAAGCCATGCTGACGCCTTAGCTTGGCACTGTGTCTAGACCCTGGGGCCACACTTTAAGGATGATGCAGACAATTTTTTAAAAGTCTGGGTCAGAAAAAAAGCAGATGGTCTTTAAACTGTGAGGAAAAAGTTAAAGCACTTGGATATGTTTCATATGCAAAAGACCAGAGGTAGTGTGCTAACTGTGTGTCAGTGCAAAGGGGTCCTATAATGAGCTACTCTGAAAGGTCAGCAGTGATGGGTGACGTTATCATCCTTGGCAGCAAGGAAGGCTTATATGGGCTGATAGACAAACCTCCCTAACTAACTGGAGGCCCCTTCTAGTTCATCTCAGGGAAATTACGTCTTCTTTGTCTTAGAAATTCTCCAGAACAGGCTGGACAGCCGCCAGGGATGGCCTAGTTGTGTGGCCTCCCTCCAAGCAGGGAAATAATGCATTAAATCGTTAAATATCCTCCTGAAGCCCCATTTGTCATTCCTGCAAATACAGAGGGACTAATTAAGATAGAGGCCAAGATAATACATTGGCAGAGGAGGACTGGAGTGGTTGGGTGTGTAGAAAGACACTGGGAGGACTGAGAAGGGCTCTGGTGAGATTTTGTCTGAAATACATGTATGCTTCCACTCAATTTTTCAAAGTGATGGACTCAATGGGCTGGTGAAGAGAGAGGCTCTTTAGAGAATTCTATTCAGTGGACAGGTGAGATGACCAGCCCTCGTGTATGACCAAAGGCTACAAGGAGGGAGAAGTTTCATGATGGTTGCACCAGGATGGTGAATATCAGGTGAGGCGCAAGCCATGCCAAATGAGTTTGTACAAGAGGACAGCAAGATGGAAGTCCCTGTCTGCATATCTGAGGTTTCTAAGCATAACTGCGATGAGGTGTTGAAGTAGTAGTAAATCTGTCTTCTCTCCAAAAGAAAATTATTTTGTGAAAGAGCTGACATCATGTTATTGCCTGCAATATCTAGGAGTTTAATTCCCCAATGTTCCATTTTTCTCACTTATCTGCAGTTCACTGGCATTGCAAACTGGTCACCAAAATCTCTGCATACTTTAGCTCTTGGTGTCACTGACTCTCAATTCCCATTGACAATTAAGTACAGTCAGTTCTACAATCATGACACCTTGGCTCAATCAACTCAGCCAGCTATCATTATCGGTCATTTAATAAATGAACACCATGTGTGTTGCTATGTCTGATGCATAACAGCTTGGGAGCTAGAATTAACATTTTAAATATCATAAGCAAATCAACAATTCCCTACAATTCCTTTACAGGGAGGGACACAGAATGTGCTGTTGGGTTCATAGCACTGGACTGTACTGACACACTGTTTCTTCAGTAACAAGAACTGGTGTTTTCCTCTATCACTAATTCACTCACTCATAATAGCGAATTAAGTCTCTAGATCAAAGAATTGAAAAAAGCATTTAAGGAATGTTGGAATAGAACTATAACTGGATTAACATTATCAGACGCCCTTAAATCTGTGCTTTGCATGTTCATCGTGTAAAAATTCAGAGACAAATGCCTCCTTGGTGTGGAGGGAAAATTGTTTTACAATGCAAGCTGTCGGTTAATAATGCTCTCCCCCACTGACCTTCTGTTGAGCTAATAGTTCACTTCTCCACTTGGAGTTGAAGACACTCTTTTGTTGCAACCATGACAAGTATTGGACAAAATAAACCCCACTGGTTTTAAACCTGAGTCATCCTTATTTTCTCCTTCTAGACCACCTCTAAACTTGTCACCTTTCCCTAAATCAGACCTACACAAATCTCCTCTGCAAATGTCATTTTGGTAGCTGTTCTAAAAGCTTAGAACAAAGCTCCTTTTTAACATTTTACTCCGATTCAATCACTAAAAGTTACACTTTACATCTGCTAGTGAAATTAGGTATTCACCCCTCACTAAATTCTCTCCAGCATAAGAAGAGGTATTACAGCAGATAAAGCTTTAAAAAAAGCCCCAAACCCACAAGTCAATTGCAGACATGCTGCAATTGCTTCTGAAGCAGCTTTTCTCATCTTGCTAAGCCTCTTGGAGGAATACAAATGGGAAGAAGGTGATGCCATTGCAAGCGTGGAAAACCATTGAATCACAGCATTTCATTACTTGGGAGATGCTGTCAGCTGCACTGCAACATTTCCCACTGCCCTGGAAGAATTAGCAAGAAAAGAAATACGCATTTTAGTGCACACACCCACAGTATTAGCAAGGTTTTTTTCTGGCACTGTTAGGTGTTTCACAGTACAGAGAGTTTTTAAATGCTCATTCATGCAAGCACTGTGTCATTATCAATAGATCTGTCTATTACCTGTTGTTACAAGGAAGTACTAGATTTCCAAACCCCCTTTTTAACAATAACAAAAATAGCTGAAACATTGCTTTATTTAAAACCTGTTAGACTGAAACAGGAAAAATAGGATATTTAAAGTATCGCTGTTCTTTGTGGTCAGATGCTTCCTTCCTCCCCCTCCCTTTCCTCCCTTCTCTTCCATCCCCAAGCCTTCTCTGCAGAGGCGAGCTCCTTCCCCACCTTTTCTGTGTGGGCATTTACCCTCACTACCCTCACCCCATGTCAGGTAGGAGGACCCATGCAGACACCCCCTTGCACCAACTGTCTGGAACTGAACAAAAGAACCAACATGAAATGAATGTTGAACTCTCAGTGCTGCAGAAGTGCTTTATGGGATGAAGGGTGTGGGGTAGAAAACAGTCTCCAACCCTTGCCCGGCAACTCCCAGCAGTGACCACTGAGCCAGGCACAGACCAGGCAGGGGTAGTCAATGAGGTGCTAAATAAGCTTGGACACCTAGCCAGCACAATGCTGCATCTGGCAGAGCCACCAAGTTGTAACACAGAAGCCAGATGGCAATTTAACAACAGCACTTCCCTCCCAGTACCTGTGCCCTGAGCATCCCACAATGGTGGGGCACTGTGGCCACTACCCCCAGTAGCACACCCCCCCCCAACTCTGCTTTGTGTGGGATAGGGCAGTGCTTAGGTCTGAGAATACTCACATGAACATCACAGCAAATAAGGTAAAAGCCAATCCTTTTCTCATGGAAAAGTGCCCTGGAGGCCATCCTGGAATAGTGAGGACATCAGTGAATCAAGAAAGCTTTGGGAAGCAAGGGGAAAATATCCACCATCACTAGCAAGCACACCATGGTGCTAAATATGGCACTTATGGCTTGCTCTTGTATTGTGGGTGGAAGATAAATGAGAGTGACTATCTGTGATTACTGGAGAATGAGGTAGTAGTCTAGGTTCGTAAAGGGAGAAAATGGGGTGAGGGAAAAGGTAATGGAAAGTTTATTCCTCCAGGAGTGCAGGCAGATGAGGGCTGGAATGCTAGCACTTCACAGTGGCTGGAGTTGGGTGGTCCTGAGGCTGCCCTGCCCTGAGCCAAGGTGATGCAGGCAATGGGGGCTTTGAGGGACCATACCCTACCTGCCTCTCCAAGAGGGTCTGCCCCATTTTTAAGTCCAGTTTCACAACAAAGGATCATTGAAGCAGGCCTAATTCTTATAAGATTGCAAGTGCAACATATATTTTTTTAAAATAAATTAATTAGTAACCACCATGGACCCAGGAAAGGACCCAGTACAAGATGTTAACTTACAATTCTCCACCGTGGTGACATGCAAAACCTGTGCTGACTTCATTGCATCCAAGACATGAGAGCTGGGACCCTGTGGTACCATTTGACCCAGCTCAAGGAACAGCAATGAGCACCACGGGCCATAGGACTGACTCCCCACAGCAGCAGTGCTAGGCTATGGGCAGTGCAGGGGGACTTGGAGGATGGAAAGAAATCATTGCCAGGCAGAAACTGTCTGGCAGCTGAAAGGCGGTGGAGAGCTGACAGGGTGGTACAGGAGTGGGATATGAAAGGCAATTGAAAAAGCTGCTGAAGAAAACACAGTCAAAAAAGGAATTGTGATTTTTGCATTATCAGAGTGCAGATTCTCCTTTTGCAATGCTGCTGACAGAGCTGACACTCCAGCTGAGAGCCCCACAGCCATCTGCCACAGAGCTACCGGGGCCATGGCCACTCCTGCCCAGGCTGGGGACATCTCCCAGTATTAGACATCCTCTTCGATCAATATGCTTCTTCCTTCATGTATGCACACTGATAGATCTAAGTAGCATGGATCCTGCTGCACCTCACAGCTGGCTGAGGTTCCCAGATCACTCCGCAAAATGACAAACTGGATTTTCAGGAGATGGCTGAGACTGGCAGAGCAGGATGCTCCAACAGGAGGGAGGCAGAGCTGCTCCTCAGCCCTGTGCAGCTCCTGAGTGGACAACATGTGGGGAGGGATGCTGCTGAACACCAAGGACACTTTGAGCCCCCAGAGACAGCAGGTAGTCACAGACGCGAGTTTAGGATATCCTTGGCAACAGTCCTTTAGTCTTCCATCATCTATAGCAATAGAGGTTACTGCTGGAGATATTGAAGGCAGAGGCAAATGGCACTGAACCCATTTTTTTGATGAAGTTGTAAATGCCTGAGGGTTAGGGGAGGGTGAAACCAGTTGAATGCTGATCCCTGACAGGGGCAGTTGGCAGCAGCATTGCTGCCTGAGCTGATTTACTTTCTGTGGGGCTCGAGGCTACAAGCTTCAGACCCTATGTGAGTCCTTGGAGCAGCCACTGCACTGTGCTGGAGAGAAGGATGATGGGCACCACACCTCCCTGTGATGGTGGCCCCTGAGAGGTTGCACATGGCCTCTGGCTCTTTTCCTTGAGTTTTGCTCTTTCCTGTAAACCCCTACCTGGTGAGAGGTGATGGCTAGCTGCTGCTATCTCCTTGCCTCTCCTGCTGCACTTTTTCCTGCCAGTTCGGGAGGAAAAGGCAAAACATCAGAGTCATCCTGCACTCACAGTGTTGGTAGCTGCTCAGGAAGAGGCCAGGCAAGTCCCTTTACTGGCCTTTTAATAAGTAAAAGGGATTTTTTTGCTTTTCAGAGCAGTAGTTAAGGGTGCAGCTTGGCTGAGCAACGCACTCACAATATACACAATAGCTGCAGCTCCTCCCAGCTGATGAACACCAGCCCTGCCCAGATGTAGAGGGAGCAGAATGCATGCTTACTGGGCAGCACAGCAAAGGAAGGGTTTTATTTGTTTTGCAGAGATAGCTGCAGGTAAGTCTATGAATAAAATATACAAGCATGTGCACCAAGTTCTGGTGTTCATGGTTTGTAAGTAAAATTTTGCAGCTTGAAGGCAGTGCTCTGTGAGGCAAGCCAGGACCTTCCAAGCGCACACATGCCTCTGCACTCCGGCTTCAGCACTGTGGGGTGCTCAGGCCACCCTGGGCACACACTTGGGTGACAAGGGCCCTCAGAGAGGCCCAGCTGAGTTAACAGGAACTGAAACACATGCTTTTGGCACTGACAGCTGCTGGCTTATGCTGCATGTTGGGCTGTGGTGTGCCACAAGAGGTGCCACGGGGTGGCTGGAGCACTGAGGTGTGCGGCTGCAGGGTAGTTGTGCCTCTGGTTGTTGTGCATGATCGACAAGAACAGCTATAGGTAGTTTTTATTGCAAGATAGGACTGCAAAGCTGTATTCCCCACATGGCCTGGCCTCTGTGTTGCAGCTCATCAGGCCTGACAAGCTAGTGAGCCATTCCAGTTGCCATTCCCTTCTCACTCTTATTATATTATGGAGCATCTAAATAGTGATTACTGTAAAGAAAACTAAATGATCCTGTCCTCCAGGCGCCTCATTACAGCTTCTGTTAGAAAAAAGCCAGTGACAGGTAGAGGAAGCTCCAGACATCTCAATTGCTTCCTAAAACTTGCATGAATTTCATTAGGAGACAGAGTGCAGGGGTTGGGGGATGCGCTACTTTGCCTTCCCTACCAGCTCATGACTGTGCCTGCTCTCCCCAGGCAGGTCTTGCAGGAGCAGAGGAGGAATCAAAAGGCCCTGCATACTTTCAAAACTCTCTCACCAGCTTGTTTGAAGCTTATAATGTGCTGGATTTAACTGCAGATCAGAGCTTTAGTGGAGATTCAGAGCAGTGGCAATTTCCTCTGCTCCCTTTCCTCCTTCTGCCATGGTTTCCATCCCTCCACGTTCATGGTTTGTCCGGCATCTTCTCCTGCACCCAAGCCTGGAGCTTGGGGACACTGCTGTGAAGCCACCCCTTGGTGCATTGTAGCTACTCAGCTGGACCCAGGGCTCAGCGGGCTCTGGGTGAGCAGAGTGAAGCTGGCAGAGACCTCCTCATGAGCTTCCGTCTAGCTGGCACAACCTCATGCTGCCTTCACTCCAGCCCAGTAATTTGGTTCAATAGCACCTCTCCTAGGTATGGGATGTTTTTAATAGAGATTGAGTCATTATGCACAAAGTCTGTCCATTGTATGGATGATCTGTTCTAGGAAGAAGTAATAGCCATCCTTACCCAAAGCAGTCAGCTGTACCTAAAGCCAGGCTCAGCAGGAGTGCAAGTGACACATGGCTGTTCAAAGCCACAAAGGAAAGCACTATTTTGGGGAAAACATTTTTTCCTCCATTATTTCCTTGTGGCACAGACAGGAAAGATGACATCTGAAGACCTGCAGGATGGGCATCTGGGAGACCCCCACCAGCCAGGGGGACAGGCAGGTCTTGCTCCATCAATGCATGCAAACATCCTGGCAGACAGGGGACGCAAGCAGTGACCTTCCAAATTTTGGTTTAAGAACACCTTCTGAGAGTAGTCTGTGACCTCCCAGCCTTCTGGTGCCCAGCTCTGCTCCCCAGAAGGAAGGTCTGTGCTGAAGCAACCAAACAGGAACTCTCACTGGATGGGATGAGATGTGGTGGAGTATTGAATGAGTCAGGCATGAAGTTATTTCTGACTTACACCTATGTAGCTGCTGACAAACCTTTAGTAAACCCCAGCAAAACATGAATAAAATGAAGGCAAAATCAAATCCTCAATGGTCTTTGGAAAATCACTCTTTTTTCACAAGGAAATCACTATTTTCCCAGCTTCTGGTGGGAGGCAACAGAAAAAGAAACAAGAATAACCCACTGTTTTACCACCTGAAACGGTGGGAGTCAAATTTCACAAGGATCGAAGATAGGAAATGGGTGAGTTTCAACAATTTAAGTCTTACCTGCTGCCAGAAACTACCAGGGCTGGCATTTGCCCTCACAAAGAAACTGAGAAAAAAAAACCCAAACACCACAAAATGAAGGGATTAGCCAAATTTCAATTAGGAGGCTTTATATAGTAATGATAACTATGGGAAACTGTCTTGTGTTGAGCCACCTTCAGTGGGATTGTGGCTGGAAGTGTCTCCTCAGTACAGGATGTTGCAGGACATGGATCTGTAGAGTTGGGTTTTGGTGGCTCTGAGGGCAGGAACATCTGCAGTGGCCCCAGGTAGGCAGGGACAGGGTTGACTTGCATTTCTGCCTTTAAAAAGGGTTGTAGCAGAAGGCCCAAACATCAGTACCATCACCCCTGTGCAGCTAATTGACAGCCTCAACACCACTTGTTGACATTCCTAGCAGAAGACTAAATCCTGGTTTTAAAAATAAAAGAGACCATAGCATTTTCTCTTCTCCTCTCCACCATTAATTTTCACATTGCTGTAGAATGTAGTGACAAGACCTCAAAGCTATGGACCCTGGGTGAGGCACTCTGAGGCGTTTCAGAAGCAGCAGTGTTGTTCAGTGCCTGTGACAGGACTCTCTGCCTGGAGCGTCAACTGAAGGCCCATTGTCACTGGAGGATCCAGGGGTGATTGCACAGAGGGCCCTGGTCTGCAAGGAGCCTCTTCAAGGAAGTCTCCAGGGTTTAAATTCAATAGAAGAACTTGGCACTTAAAGTAATTCTGTAATAGTGCTTGTGAAGCTGATGAAAATCCCTTTGCAAGTCAAGTGTTGGCTGCCTTTCAAGAAAAGGTTGTCTTGAAGGTTTTCAGCAGTTGCCATGGGTTCTAGTGGAAGAAGCAGGACAGAGAAGAGGTGCTAGCACTTCTGTGCATGTAAGCATCCATCTTGGGCTTAGAAGAGGGCAAGGGGACTTGAAAACACAGTCACACCTCCAAAGGGATCCAAATATTCCCATCACTTCTTTCCTAGATCAGAAGGCAGCCACACAGCCAGGGGACAGACTTTGAATGGAACCTGCTGCTGGAGCAGCAGTGGGCTGATTAGAGGGCAGTGGTGGTGGGTGTCGCAGCAAGGACATGGGAGACAAGCAGAGGAACAAGCACAGCACGAGGAGAGCGGTGCAGCTCCACCACAGCAGTCGTTAGTGGGCACTACGACACTGGTGACACTGGATCCCACAGAGGACAGAACTGATGATGCCATCATCTAGTGACCCCAGCCTGCGGGAGAGCAAGAGGCTAAGGTGGGCTTCCTTAGCGGAGAGGGGAACCTGTGGAGGTATTAATGTCTAATTCTTTGCAGTGACAGGGGAAATCAGTGAGCACAGCTCCGGTTCCCAAAAGGAATAGCAATGCTTCAGAAAGCTGTGAAGAGAATATTAAGAAAAAACTGCTGAGTTGTTACTGACCTAAAATCAGTGGTGGGGAAGCTGTTATAAAATTGGGTCCTTCTCCTAGTTCCTGGTGTGCGGCCAGGGATGTGTTCCTGCTGCAAGGGCAGGAGACACCCAGCTGAGGAGCAGATGGCTTGGGAAGAGGAAAGAACTGTTCAAGGGGATTTTAATTTTCAATTAACCATATATTTTATATTTCTTTTTTTCTCTCTCTTTCAGCATATTTATGCTTTGCTGAAACAATATAGCCTCAAAGAAAAGAAACCCCTACGTATTAATTACACATATTACTTAATATGTTTATCTATAAAAATAAATGGGGATAAGCTGTTCTAATAAGTACATTTTCAGTTATCCAAGGTTGGTGGAGGGTTCAGTAAGTCGACAGTTGGCATTTATCGCATTGATCATGTCAATGTCACTTATCTTTTTTAACAAGATCTGAAAGGAAGATTGTGTACAAGACATATCCCCTGACAGCACTGCTTGCTCCTGCCTAGGAGGTGCAAGGCTATGCTTCTCTTGTGCAACAAGTTTAGGCATTTTCTTAATTAAGAATAAACAAAAAAAAAAAGAAAGAGAAAAGAGCTTTCTTTCATCTGATTAAGTAGATAATAAAAATGCAGATTACCCTCAAGCGCAATCAGATTAAACACTTGGACGCCGAACAAACAGACTGAGGAAAAATGTAATATCTAAACAGACTCATCTGCTAAGTAGCCAAAAATCTATCAGTAATTGAGAAGACTCTGCACACAGGAAAACAGAGACCAAAGGGGAAAGCGCATTGTTTCTGTAAACAGCAGTTTACATGAACGCAAGATGGGTCTCCAGTGCCGTGGAGAGGAGGCACCTCCATGCACCCTGGAGCAAGCCTGGAGGAGCCTCACACTGCCAGGGCAGCTGGTGTGGGCAGAGGTCTCAGGACTCAACCAGGCTAGCAGCCCAGAGATTTGGGCAGCAGGAGTGGGGAAAGGAGAGCCTAACATCTTCACAGCCCCGTGGTGGGGACTGCCAGCACTGATATCCTTCTGCTCTTCATCCGCAGGGATGATTTGCCAGGACCAAGTCTGGTCTTGCAATATTTGGAGGAGTTTAGGAGGCAGCACTAAAACTCATTTGGATTTCAGTCAGAAAAGAGACCTCCACTGCTAATTTGTCCCTTAGTGTAGCGTTTCTTTGCTGCAAGTGCAGCACGATTTCCAGCACGCTGGGGAGAAGCACTAAACCTTATGAACCGAAGTTCTCTGTAGTATTCACCCGCGTGCAGCACACTGCATTGCCATTCACCCAGCAGCGTTAAATAAGCTTGGATGCAGCAGCAAACTCTTTGCCCTGTTCCTGACAGTGCTGTTTCATCTCTGAGCTCTGGTTCTCATCCCTGCCCCACTTTTGGGCCCTGCTGTTCCATTTTTAAGAAGCACAAGCAGTGGGAGATGTTACTGGAACCAGCAGTCACCATCCTGATACAGCTGTCAGCAATTGCAGCACCAGGAGGCTCAGGACCGAGGGGCTGAACCCTGGTCTGCACCAGGGATACCATGAATCACGTTAGACAGCGTTGAATTTGAAGGCAGCCACAGCAGCCTTCTGGTCAAAGGGGTGCAGAACAAGATCTCCTACATCTACGGTTACAT
Organism: Brachypteracias leptosomus; assembly: GCA_013401335.1. Classification (NCBI taxonomy): domain Eukaryota; kingdom Metazoa; phylum Chordata; class Aves; order Coraciiformes; family Brachypteraciidae; genus Brachypteracias; species Brachypteracias leptosomus. The sequence goes on from VYZX01014691.1 coordinate 239,230, forward strand.
GGCAAGGCTCAGCTTTCACCTAGCTGAATGCAAGACAACATCTTGTGTTTTGAAGTACGAGGAAAACAGCACTGGTTTTCCTTTCAATTACTAAGTGTATTTTTTGTTCATTGTTTTAATCAGTGAGCTTAAAGTGGAAAAGCCTTGGAGGGTATGGGATAACTGAGCAGATACAAACCCAAGCCAATGGCTTTGCTTAATCTATTCCAAAGCATATCTGTAAGGACATTAGCCAGGACAGGTCAGTTGGGAAAACTTTATTTTTCGCCTGGGCAACAGCTAATGTCACCTAAAGAAAATACTCTCTTGTTCTTCTCTGGATATTGCATCTCTTAGTGTAATCTATTTAGTCTATTCTGTTTGATTTTTCGCTCACAGAGGTTGCAAAGCATCTGCTCTTAAGCTTGAACTTGCACCTGTCTCCTCCAGGTAGCAGTGAGGACCCCATGCCAAACGGGCTCCTCTCCAGAGGTGATGGGAGCAGGGCTCAGGCATGGGGCATGGCTGTGAACCACAAAAAGCAGCCATGAGCATGTAAGGGATGTGGTCATTTTCAGTAATATTTTCAAAGTTTCCACTTCAGCCTCAGTGAAGCACTGGAGGAAGCACTACTGCCATTTCCACTTGGGTCTACAATTTCGTGGCATGTCTCTCCCTAGTGTGAGGAGGCAGAGCCCTTTCCATTTGGAGGTTCAAGGATAAAGACTGGTTCAGTTAACTCTGCAAGAGGTTTCTATATGAAAGAAGTTTGTCTCATCCATACAACTTCCATCACCACTAAAATAGTCGTTAAAAGAAAATACATGTCCTTTGAGCATCCTTTTCCTTCATGTCTTGTACATGTCCTGCTTGTGCTTCATCTTGCTGTCTTGTCCTATTTCAGCTCATAGTTCTGCCATTTCTTTATTTCTCTGTTCTTTATCTGTTCATCTCATCTACAGTAAAAAAAAACATCGTTCTGAGGCAAGATCTCCCTTTTTAGGGCTGGTCAGGTGGGTTAAAAATATTTCAACCAGAGGAAACAATCTGGATGGTTTCAGAGGCTCCCAGGCTACATGTGGAAGTGAGCTGGTGGTGCAGGGTAGTACAGGTGTTGCTGACATAACTCAGAGCTCAGCTCTAGGTCAGCACTACACTGACCACTAACATTCTTTGGACACACGAGGAAATTTTTCACAATGAGAACAATGAGCCATTGGAATCATCTCCCCAGGAAAGTGATGCAGTCCCCAAAATTGGACACTTTGAACATTCAGCTGGACAGGGTGCTTGGTCTTGTCTAGACCGTACTTTTGCCAAGAAAAGTTGGACCAGGTGATCCATCTGTGCCACAGCACTTCTGATGCCTTGTTCTTCTGCTGCAGAAGGTATATTCAGGGTGGAGTGGTGGGGTCTGGTACAACCACATCCTCTACACATGCCATAGCAGCAGCATCCCCCTTTTCCAGACTGGGGAATATATTGGCTTCCAAATTCTCTTCTATGCTCTTGAGAAAAGTCTGTTTGGTTGACATCTACTAAGGAAACGGGAAGGAGCATTGAGCAGGGTAATATGTGGAGATTGCTCAGTGTGTATCAGCTAAATATTAGAAACTCTAATGGGCTACATTCATGGGAGCTCCCTCCCCTAGCCACCTCTTCAGGGGGGAGTTGATCTTGCCAAAATGGAGCTCTGACACTTCCGTGTTATGCATGAGGTCTGGGCTGGAGATGGCTTGGAGATAATTACGTCATGGCCTTCTGGAGCAAGCTCCAGTGATTAACTCCTCTTTAACTGCAGCTGGGAAAACTGAGTGGTTTCAGTGTGTCTCTATATCTGTATGTCACATCTGGAGATCATGGACCTCTGGTGACTCTTAGATTCTTACAGTCACTGTCAAAGGTCATACACTAAGCACTGGATAGCTTGAGCGTTGTAGTGGTATCAGCTTGCTGGCTTCAAAGACCAGATTCAAATCTCATGTCTGCCTTCTCTACTACAGTAAACTGTGCATTTCTTCCAGTGAATGCCATAGTTAGAAACTCAGGATTACTTTTTCCATCATGTATAGCAAAATTCACATATGGTATCATTTATGCTTTGGAGTTTTAATTAGGATGAAAACATCAAACCAGCAAGTCTATGGTGTACAGAAGTAGAAAAGTGTAAGTCCTTGTACAACTAGGCAACGGAGATGAGATGTAGCAGATATGTTGGGACCAGTTGCACCTTACTGCCTTGTTCATCAGGTTTCGCTGGGAATCCTGAATCCCTAGATTGAGATAGATTTTTTTAAACTATTTTGAGACTGAATTTCAGATACACTACTCCTCCTTTTTTGTGAATTCCAAACACTTGCAAACAAGTGGCCCAGTGTTTTTGACATGGTTACAGAGGTGGTAGTTGCATTAGTTATTTAGAAAGTAACTTGGGAAAAAATTAAGAGGGAATTGCTTTAGCAGCAGCACCTCAAACATTACAGCTGCCTTACTTCAGCTTTGTTGTTTCTGTTTTTTAAAAATGCTATAGAAATGGCCTTTTGTTCTTTTGTCTTTCTGTTCCCTCCTTGTCAGGTTTACTGAAATTACAAGTCAAAACAAGCTTTTTCTTCTGTTCCATGGTGTAGATTTACTGCCAGAAAAGAATAGGCCTTCCCCTTGGTTATAAATACAGTAATAGACAACAGACAGATGGTAATAAACTATGTTGAATTTCCAATGACTTGCTGGAGGTGCGAGGGCTCACAGCTCTGTCTGGAGAGCCAGGAGTCTGCCAGGAGCAGAAAGGTTACAGGTGAGACACTGCACTTTGTTGTGGTGGTTTTGGCTATGACCATACATTTCAGGTGACAGCTGGTTCTTGGCTCATTTGCTGAGGCTCGTGGGCTGGGCCAGGTTTAATCTCAATGACAACTAGGAAGGACTAGGAAGTTATCTTTTCTTCATCAGTGATATTAGACACTGAAAGGACACATTTCTTTGCTTGGCTGCCTCAGGGAGTGGTGTCTATGCAGCAGTGTGAGTCCTTCCCCAGCTCCTGGCTGCAGAGATGCCTGTACTGACAGTGGCTCCTAGTGGATGTTTGACAATGCCCCAAGTGGAGCAGGGTGCCTTTTCTTGTCTTCTTCCCACCTGTAGAATCATCTGCCAGGAGGTGCTGTAAGAGATGTTAATGTCATTTGCAAAAGACAATTTACGATCTATGTTTCTCTTTAGCTAATTCAGAGAACTTCTCATAACAGTGCCTAAGACAACCTCAACAGGTGAAGACTGATGTGTGCTGTATTTTTCAGAAGTCTGTCTGAAAATCTTTGCATGAAGAAAAGGTGCTCCATCTCTCTTCCTAAGTACAGCCATGGCCTCCTGAAATTCTGACACCTGATGTTATATGTGTTTTCAGCTCAGGGCCAGAGCTTTCTAAACACTGGTCCAACTCCCTCTGACAGTGAGTGGAGCCAAGCAAACAGAGCACGGAAGAGAGTTTGGGAGCAGATCCTTTCCCCAGTTTGGAAAAAGGCAATGCTGGTGCTCTTGCAAATGCAGGGGATGTGGTAGAGTCTGATGCTAGACCCCACTGCTCCACCCTAAATGTGCCTCCTGCAGACATAAGATCCATCGGCAGCTTGTCGTTGTTTGCACAGGTATGGTGGTGGTAGCCTGTTCCTGTGCCAGAGCAGGACCAGGGGGAACCCAGAGTTGGCTGAGTAAATCTAAGCTCACCTACATGTCCTGAGCTGCATTGATTTGTGGCTGAACTAGGGTGCTTGCTATCAGGAAAGTAAAAATCTGTACAAACTGGGAAGCAGGATACTGGTTATGCTGGCAATGTGGGCTCAATCCATTCCCTAGTGACACAAGTGTGACATGGTGAAAGAACCAGTCAGATCACATTTCAGTTAAAGCTGTGAAAAGAATGGGCTAGAGAGAGCCTCTGGAGGCCAACAGGGTGGTTTGCTGCAGCCATTCCCAGAAGAGGTTTGTCTAACCTGTCAGAACTAACTGAGTATTAAAGCCCAGGTCTGCTTCACATAGTTTCCTTCAAACTGCAGGGAGAGAAGGGCACCAGGCCTGGGCTGTGTTCTCTTTCCCCAAACAGCATCACAGTGGGTTCATTTCCCTGTGTCCCTTCTTGCTTCTCCAACATGAGCAAGTCAAATATCAGATGAGCTCTCCAGGGATACCAGCAAACACACGTCCTCTGAGCAGACAGAGCACAAACCCACTGCAGTTCAGGGTTTCTATCTGCCTCTGCTCAAGGTGTTGGGTGGCTCCTGGATCAGCACTGCTGAAGTTTGGAAGAACATGGGGTAAGCAGGTTTGTATGTCTTCTAGCATATGGATGTGCGGATGGAACTTCAACAATAGCTACCTGATCCATGTGTGTCTACAGACATTACACACTCCCTAAAGCCCTTGTTGTTGCTGAAATGCAAGTACCAGCTTTAGCTTACCCAGGCCGTGAAGTAGTGGTGTTACTTGGGACACTTGGAGGTTAAAATGCAAACAGAGAAGTAGGGTGGATACAGAGAAGAGCATAGATTCAAAATCAAGCCTACATGTCTAAGAGGGACATAGCAACCATCTCATCTTCACCTTAGCATGGCCCACACCACAGTACTTCCCTGTAGATGTCCCTGTGCTAATTGCTGTTTCAACTAGAAGAAATCATTTCCAAAGTTTGTAAACCTAAAGAAAAAGCCAGTAAAGGAAAATTCCTGCATAGATTTAAAGACTGGAAAAGAAATTGAAGCATTTCACCACTCCAGAAAAGGACACCTGATCTTCAATAGACACAGAATACTACATCATCCCAATCCAGCCATTTTACTGATCAATTACTCTGCTGGAAGTCTTTATTTTCCTGCTAGCTTAAATTTATCCAAGATCGGCTTCCAGTCACTAGAGCCCCATTTTAATGTCATTGCACAAATTGATAGTACATGTCTTCTAGATTATTTTAACTTAGGCCTCCCCCTGGGTCTGAAACATTTTACTGCCAAATTATAATTTGTTCTTATTAGCAATACCTTGGGACTGCTGTGTGAAGGGACTAAGAAGGTTGGAACTATTAGGCTTTAGCTAAGACAAAGAAGGGGATGCAGCAGTAGGCACAAGGCAATAAGTGCTAGAGGGAAGATAAATCAGGTGCTTCTTTGAGACTTCTCCCCAAAGAACAGGGTGATATGGTGAAAGAGTGCAATGCAACCACCGTCCAAATTAAAACTGATCAAAGAAAATAGGCCTTACAGGCTAGATAATAAATCTTTGCACCTCACTGTTCCCACAGTGCTCTCAAGACTTTACCTGCTGCCTGGGAGCCCCACTGTCCCCAGCAGGGTGATGTCTGCTTGTCCACTCCCCACAGCTCGTGGTCCCACTGCAGGAGAAAGCAATGGTCCTTCAGGCCCCACTGGCTGCCATTGGCACCAAGCACAGAGGTCTTTTGGTGTAAGGACTCCATTAAGATTGGGCTTTTTTTTTCAGGCTGCAAGTTTTGCTTCTGAATCCTGCCAGACTCCAAGTGTTTCTCTAAATGGTCTATTCCCATCCTACCTTTGTGCGATCAGTCAACTGTGAACACAATTTTCATGTTTGTGGTCTGCTACGGACAACATGGCTTTTTCTTCACCTCTCAAGCTTTTCTTTAAATTACTGATTGAATCTATTTTGATTCTCTCTTCTGTGATCCCAAAGCCTTTCCTTTGGTAGAAAATAAAATTTCATTCCTACTGTAATGGACCAAGGAGCACAGACCACTTCCTCTCAGTAATAACTCCTAAGCTGCTTTCTAAAGAGCTTAGATCACACATCACATATTTTTGTCCTCTCTCAGCTTTCAGTCCCATCATGTCAAACTAGTCTCACCAACAGCCCAGCACAGGGAAAAAAGAGCTCAGAGCTGCTGGAGAACCACCAAAGCCCTTAACTATCATCCTTCTGGACAAAGATGAAAGGCAACAAACAGTGGAAGAAAATTAAAATAGAGAAAAGATCTTGTATGAATAGGATATTCTACTGTATTGGGTCAGTGCCTCTTTGAAAAGAAGTTGTTGACTAGGATATTCAGAGCATGAACACTTTTAGAAGATCATTAGTGCCAACCTGAGTGTTCATTAGGCTCAAACCTCCAGAGAAAGGGAGCTGCTGGGAGAGCTCTGAACACTGCGACGGGGAGACTGCTTTGGCTACTGCTTTAGCAGCCTCAATTTTCAAGACAGTCAACAGGTTTTCTGGACCCTGCATCCCTCCAAAGATCAATTTTGATTGCAAAGCAATTTGCATGTCTGCAGCATGGTAGAAATCAATGACTGCTAATAACTGGAGCAAGAGGCCACTTCTGGATTCTACAGCAGCAGAGAGGCTGCAAATTAACAACTGTGCCAAAGTTGTTAATTTAAAAGATCTTTGAATATTGACAGGTTTTCATCTCATCTAATTTCATCTGACTCTATTTGCTGTATCAAGAGGGAATGGTTAATTTTGATCAATTTTGTTTGTTCTTTTCTGAGGAAGCTTATTTTATAAGTCATACAATAATTCTGAAGACTGGAAAAAATTCACATAGAGGCAGGAGGTGTTGGAACTAAAGGCAGCTATGAAGGAATCAAAGAATTCATCTGCCTTAATGTTAGATGTCGACGGTGCAAATATCTATAGATGAGCCTATCACCCTGAGCTCCCTTTCTAGTGAAGGGCGAGAAATGGGCTGTTACAGGGTGCGACTGCTGGACTGTTTCAGGCAGCTTCATTAGGATGAAGTGAGTTTTCACACAGGCTCTGCCTGTTTCTCTCTGGTGACTATAAAGGAAGACCAGCTCAGATGTGGATATTTACACATGCAGACTGTGGTTGCCTTCTGACATCTCCAGGTCTTTCATCCCTGTTGAGACAACCTGTGTCATTTTCTTTCATCCCCAATTTTAGTTTAGAAACAGCAACTTCTAAACCCACAATCCTGATAATGAAGGATGTAGGAGGCTTGAACCTTCCCTGCAGATGCATGTGGATGTGGGCTTTATTGAAGGGTGAAGGACCCAGAACCAAGTGAGATACTGCCTTTGCCTGCAATGCTGGACCTTTTAAAGGTGCAGCTTACTGGGTTCTACCTCTGCTTGCAGGCAGTGATATTCCCAGAGCACTGTGGGAAGCTGGAGGTAGTGAACACTAAAAACAGCCAAATCTTTTTCAATAGTTCAACTAAAAGCTTCTGCCTCTCCCAGTTGTTCAACTGTCATTGTATTACCAACTTATTCGCTTTCCAGTCTTGCAGAAAAATTACTTGCATGATCTGATTATACATGCACACACCTAAGAGTACACAATGCCTTGTGAAAATCAATTAGAAATCTCCAAAGGACAATGAAGAACTAAAAATATCAAAAGCAACAGGAAGTCTTATACCCTCATGTGTGACATTAAAAAAAGATGCCTACTTGGTAACGAAGCAGAAGTAGAATGGCTTCTTCCTCTTTCAGACCATCTTTAAAGATGTCCTAAATTGATTTAGTTGTGTTTAATCAATTGAAATTGAGTGAGGTCACAAATTTAAGCAAGAAAATACGCTGTGTTGAAGATCTTAATAGGAGATAATTGTTTAATACAGGAAGTAGAAGTTTGCAATATAGCTCCAATATATTTCCTTTTTGTCCATGCTGCCTGATAATGCATCTAGAATGTTTCCTCTTTTTCTTAAGAGCTTTGTGTTCCTCAGATAATACTTTAACTTACCCATTCTTCCACACAATTTCTTCACACCTGTACTTTTTTAGTTTTCTGTGCATTGGAGTTATTTTTCAGTCCCCAAAAACTCTGCTTTTTGATTAGCACATCTCTGTAGAAAATACCATGTCTTTCTCTGCAGTGGATGTGCCCCAGGGATTTAGCGTTTGCTATGGGGCATTCACATTTCTAGGGCAGGAGAATGTAATTCCTCCTTGCTATCCACCAAGGAAAAACACTGATCTCCAGCCCTGATCATGTAAGCATAGGACTTATGTCATTACGAAACATAAAGCTTAAAATACGCTGAGCAGATTGTATATGTAAACTCCAATATAGCTGTAAAAAAGTGGCCTATGAAAATGTTAATAGACTTAAAAGCCTTGGGAGGCAATTTGACATACTTCCAGCAGAAAATAGCAGTGTTACCACACGAGCATCAGAGAAGATAAGGTAGGGAATTTTGCCATGGTTACAAATACAAGGACAATAAATATGTCTGATCCTTTTCCAAGAAAACAGGAGAAAAATAACTGGCAAGATGCCTGCTTGTAAAACCAATTTCTATGTATAAAGTGGCCTGCAAAAGGATTCTATTACACTGTCAGGCAGAGAGAGGGAAAAACTATTTCTGGACTCAAGAGGCATTGAAAGTGTATCCAGAAATAAAATAATAGTTCCTTTTGAGCTTTTCAGAAGTGAGAGCAACCCAAAAAAACTGATAATGCACTCTGCAGCTCCGGGATCCACGCATGCCGGACAGTCTCTGTCTTTCTTGCTGACAGCTAGGAGAGGCATCAAGGATAAATGAATTAAGCAGGTGAAGCAAGTGAAGGATTTTTCTACTCAAATCTCAAATCTGCATTTCATATCACTGGAAAACTCCCTTGACACCATCCAGGAGCAGCTTCACTGCTGATGTGACCCAGGAATTGTAACTTTGGTCACGTAATTCCCTCTTGCCTAGGAGCAGGAGATTCACCCAGAGGCAGTGCAGGCATTGCTGGGAGCTTTTTCTGAGGAGGAGCCAGCATGAGTTTTCCTCTGAAGTGGCTAGGCTTAATTCCCTTCAAGAGATGTTTACAAGGTAATCTGTGGAGGCAGATCATTGCCTTAGCAGTTTCTCTTGGTTACATGGAGAGGAGATTGCTGGAACTGTGTTGTGTCAAGCTGACATACTTACTAATACAGAGCTACTCACAGATAGTTGTCATAGCTTTAGATAAACCTTGCCACACATACTGTTTTCAATCATCTGCCCTCAATTTAAGTGGAAAATAGAGACCAAGAGTGCCTCTTTCCCTGCATGTTCCATGGTTCTTCGTGCACGATGGGCTGGAATTCTTCCTGGGGCGTTTAGTCTTGCCTGCCCCAGTACGTTAGGTACAGTTTAGTACTCTTACCTCCAAGGAAGGATCAGAAAAGCCTCTCCAGACTTCTCAGCTCAGTTCTTTGTGACATGGCCAGATCCCACACTTAGTGTCCCATCCATGTGAATGTGGTAGACACAGCCGTGGGCTGGAGAACACTCCCAAAGCTGATGGATACCCCCAAAGCTGGTGCTTCTGACTGCAGACTCAGGAGGACAATGGTATGTTTTTCAGAGTATTCCTTATTTTCCTTGCAGACAAAAATAGAAAATACCATTTGTCTTATGGGAAGAGGTTGCCCAAGCCACTTATGACAGCCGGGTGCCTGACACCCATTTTTATCATGGGGGCCAACCCAAAGCCAGGTCTGCCATGACAAGCTCAGTGGTGCAGGGAGGTGTTGCACAAGCACTGGCTCTCCCTCACCTTGCTGCAGTTGGCAGGCAATAGGGATGCAGCCACCAGCACTGAGGACAGGGTGACTGAGCATCAGCGAGAGCCATCCTGCCAGAGGGCTTGAAATAAAATAAACATGATGTCCTTCCCCACTTTCTGATGTAAAGGCAGGAAAACAAGTTTCTAAGTCCTGCTACTAGCCTTCATTTTAACTTGACCAGCTCATTTCCACCAGCGATACTGGGGAGTCCTTCCCCAACAGCACAGGGCACATTAGAGAATGAATCCTGAATCCTAATTCAGCAGCCAATTGCCACAAATACTAATCCAGTCATACTTAAAAGCTGGGATGAAACTTTTTCCTTTTTTTAATATGTCTCCCATGGGAAATCTACAGTTTGCACAGGAAATCTGGGATGAGATTCATCATCTGTCTTGTGACATGGAGGCCATTGCCAGGATTTTTTGACTAAGTGCCAACTACCATGGTAGGTAGGAATGAGAGCCTCAGTTACTTGTGTGCACTCATTTGCAGTCGTAAATAATGCAGTGTTTGGAAGCAGTTCAGAATACTACAGCAATCAGATAGCCTCAATATTGGCTGTTTAGTGCCAGAGACACCATGATTGTGTGAGTGCTTAGAGCAGCAGGGGTGAGAAATGCTGTGAGATCAGCCTCTGCACAATTTCTCTGGGAGGAAAGACACACGTCTTTGATCGCTCTACTTTCCTGTTATCCACTGATCTTAGATGTTTCACACACTTGACCCCATTTACATAAGCATCTATCCCAGGAATAATTCCCTAACAGCAAGTGCAGGATTGTGTTTTCTGAGGTCAAGAGAAGCAAGATAGTAATTACAGAGATAATTGCTTTTAATGCATTTTTCACCTACAGAGTCCCATTAAAATGTTCTTTGCAGAAGAACAGAAAGGAACAATGTTTTAATATTAGGCAAAGAAAGGTTTACAACATTTTCTTCCTCTTTTATTATATGCAAGTTCCTTGACACTGATTGTGAATTAATTTTTGTGTTGCACAGTCTGATTTTTTGTGGAGCAGGTTTTGCTATCTGCATCTGAGTAATGAAACTTGGAAAACACAGAGTGTTTATTATAATGAAAATCAATTGAAAGACACTGTTCAGTACTCTCTAGCTAGGGTTAAAATTATTCATGTGTTTCTTAAAAATCAGCTAGAAAGAAGAGGTCAAAGTGTTAAGACTTGATAGAGCAGGATGCATGTAAACCACTTTTTCCTCCATCATTTTATTGATGATGCTTGACAATTACTTGAACTATTTCCTATAAGTCCTGCAACAGCTTTTGGCTCAGTGTCACCTACTTCCACATTGAACTGCTCATATTTTGCTTGTCTAATTTTTAAGTATCTCCAGGAACAAAACTGCTCAGGCCACCTGTAATTGTGATCCTGCTTGTCCCCATACCAGAGAAGGAAAGTGGTTCCTTCCACACCCACTGAAGAAGCGGGGGGAGACCTGGTAGGTGCCTACTGTTGTGGAGCAGTATCTCCATGAGAATGGACATGTGAGCAGTCGCGACTCTGTGGTGCCAGCAAGGTCACCCAAGGACGGCCACGTGCAGCACATGCAGCAGCAGTGATGCAGCAAGAAAAAGGAGGCAGAAGACGGAACTAAGGGCTGCGCGTGGACAGCAGTGCCTGGACAATCAGGAGATGTTGTTTAGGGCGTGGCAGAGTTTGTTGTAGCAATCTGTTGTGTTTCCGGCGCATGGTCAGTGCTGGTGGGTATATAACGAGCAAGCTTCGGGTGAATAAACAGCAATGCTTTGGATTACATTGGTCCATGTACGCATTGTCCATTGATCTCCCGCAAGTGGCGCCCGAACAGGGACCCTCTTGCTGTTGCTTTGCAGAAGCAGTGAAGACAGCTGGAAAGAGAGAGTAGAGGGAAAGCCGACCAAAGCAGCCGTTGCCCCGACGTCCGGAAAAAGCGCGCATGCTAAGTGGAATCTCTCCCTGATCAAGCGAGCGATCGGAGAGGGGATGGGGTCCATGCTTGCCAAAGAAGAGCAGGCAGTGGTTAAGCTCCTCCAACATATCCTTTCTAAGAAAGGGTTATCTTATGATGACAATGACTTGAAGCAGTTATTGCAGTGGGCTAGAGAGAAAGGCCTGATCCTCAGTGTTGCAACAGCTTTTGAGCTGAGCACATGGGAAGATGTCGGCAGACACCTCTGGGAGGACATTAGCCGAGGCTCGGAAGAAGCTACCAATATGGCAACCCTATGGCGGCTGATCTGAGAAATATTAAGGGAAATGAAGAGCAGAGAAATGAAGAGCGAATGAGCTGCAGCTGCTGCTGCATTTGCAGCCTTTACCCCTGAGCCTGGGGCTCTGAGTCTACCTCAACACAGCTTTTTGAGGAGCCAAAAATTCCCCCACCTGCACCCACTGGAGTGGCAGCGGCACCTGTCCCAGTGGCGA